>JAZHYW010014262.1:0-72446 GCA_037355805.1 Ixodes ricinus
CAGCGCGTCTTTGTAAGGTTGTCTTTGAGGTATTTGCCCCTGACCTTGAGTATGATTTTGGCAGTCGGGAACATCAGTCGAGCGTCCTTGTTGAGACGAGGCTTCTTCCTTCATAGAAGTATTTGTCGTGTGTTACTCATTGCCGCAACTGCAGTCGGTGTTCAACTTTGCATGCTTGTGGATTTGCGAGGCGCGTTGAGGATTTAGTAGGCCTGGTCTATTTTGTTCAAAGGCACTGTTGACCGTGTACTGGGCTGGTTTAGTGGGTGATGTGCTTCCAGCTAGTTGTCTTTGGTGACGTACTTGCCAACTCGATCATGTTTCCATTTCGCACATTAATGTGATGTCTCTTCGTGTTCTTTACCACAGTTACAGCACCGAACTGGTGTTGCACCAGCGTCACAGTCATTTCGCTGGCGTGGTCCGGCGCAACGTGGATACTTTGGAGAATCACGGCAAGTGGACTTAACGTGCCCAAAATGACAGCATTGATGGCTTGAATTGGCTTTTCCAAAACTGGCTCTACCTTGTGACGTACTAGACCGAGGAGAACGTACTCAGGAAGTCTTGATGAAGAGACAGTTAGAGCTACTGTGGTGGGCGTACCCATTCAACGAACGGATGTAACAGATGCGTCGTTTTTGGCCTTTAGCTGTGCATGAATCTCGGCACTGTCGATGTTGGTGTCTACTCCTCTGATGACCCCAGTTGCCTGGGCTTGGGAACGGAACTCAAAGGATCTGACAGGGATACCCGACAGAGGTGTCACCTTTAGGAGAGATGACAGACCGTCACTATTTCTTAAATCGACAGATATCAAGTTGAGCCTGTAGTTTGGTCTGATCTGAATTGTGGAGCCGGGTGCTTTCGACTCAAGCAGCTCTGACAGTCTTGGTTGACTTAATTTGGTGATCAGTTATGTTTGGTCTACTGGCATAAAGATGACAGTAAGAGACGATTTCTTCGAGTCCAGAGATATGATCCTACTGCTGCTCGAGGATAGTGACTTGACCTCATGACATCGTTTCTTTGCTATCTTGTATTTCACAAGAGTGTAACCTTTGTCATCTCGTCGTGGAGCCATTTTTTGTGTCAGTAAAATTAGGGAATGGCTGTCCAGGGGTCGGGAGTCGATGCACATTTTAATTTCAGGTGTCAAAGATCCGTCCTCGTTTGTGTACTTGCCATTCAGCAACGCAGGTGGCTGATGTAGAGCTTGGAGTGTTCGCAGGTGAAAGGACCAAGCCGCTGACAGATGCCGTTAGGTGATCGGGGGGGGGGGTTGACTCCCGTACCCCGTGGCCATGCCGACGTTCAGGTCGATGATGGGTGACCTCAGTGCCGGTACGTTCAATTTCAAAAATAGTTATTTAACTAAATATTTGAGAGCGATCAGAATGTGCTTCAGCGTGGGAACACTTCGTCGTATTTTTCAGTCCGGAGCGAAACCAAAACTAAACTTCATTTTGGATTTAATTTCTTTGTAAAGGTCTTAATTTCAAATACTTTCATAACTCAAAATGTGTCTCACACCGTAATTATTTAGTTAAACAAGTTGTTCGCGGAAACTTTAGTCCCTTTAGAGACAGCGTCTTTCATACACCTTAGAGGTAACAAGAATATTGTTATTTGTTGAAAAAATCAGTGTTGATATTTGTGCTTCTCGCTGCCTTTTCTCGCTGAGATAATTGTCATGAAATAATTAACTGCATACCTTTCAATGGCGTTTTGAGTATTTTGATTATTAATTGCTTTAACATTGTTCCCACCACAAGAATAACAGAATAAATCCAATCTATACAATATGTTCACAAAACGTATAAATTAAGAAACGCTGTTCTCACTAGAAAAATTCAAAGATGGAATTCGAGTCAGGCAGCTTATTTGTTTGTTCCTAAAGCAACGCGTGACGCATAAGAGTTTATATTGCAGCCAATGTTTGACTGTTTGTCTATCTTGTTAACGATGTCAGCGGTTTTCATGTGCTAAAAATAAAACAAAATGATAACTTTCAGAAAAGACTATTATGGTTAAATAGCGTAATTTGTGATCGTGGCGTTAATTGGGGGCATACATTGCCGCGATTTGAATTAATAATAATAGAAATATTAAAATTAAGATATTTGAATACGCAATGTTTCAAGCTCTAAACTAATTAGTTGCTTATGATCTAATTTCAAACACGCGAACAAGTATGACAATCTAAAGTGTGCTACTATATCATCACTGGTGCCAATTGCAGCATTTTCAATTACCAATTTATAATAAAAATAAGGTCTGAAATCAATGACAACATTCTAGCTAATGTGAGAAATTAATGTGAAATTAGATTAATTGAGGGTGCTATCAAAGTAGCGACTTTGGACAATCGGCAAAACTTTCAATGTCGCCGCCAACATCCTTCCAGACCAAATCTCCGCCCCCTCCCCCGAAAAACAAAAAACACAAACAGATTATTTGTTTGAGTTACCAGTCTTTTTTTAACATTTACTTACTTTCGTATTTTCTCGCCGTCGTTTTGCCAATCTCAGCCTTTCCAGTTCGAAGGAACGCCTACCCTCAGGCCCGTCTGCTCACTGCAGCACGTTTCGTTGGCGTTGGAGGCCGGTGAAACAGTAGTGAGTTTTTGTATTGCAGATACGAGCGAACGCAAGCGCTGTGTGTTTGCGTTAGCTTTGCGTGTTCCATGCTGCGCGAGCGCGGAACCTAAAATCGCGGTCCTGGATGGGAGCATGACAACGATGCGCACACGCAGCGTGGATCATGCCACCCTAACGCAAACGCACAGCGCTTCCGTTTGCTTCTGTACGCAATACAAACACTCTCTAATAAGGTACGATTCCAAACCGGCTGCAGCACCACGTTGGGGCAGTGAAGAGTGTTGTTTGCATTAGGAAATGGCATTTAGCGAGCCATGATCGCCAGCAGTTCCGCCGTGCCTGCTGCGCCGGAGAACCGGGGGACCCTCACTAGAGCGCTTTCCGTTTCCGCCGCGGGAGGGCGAGCAACGAGCTGGAGACGCGAATACACGTTTGCAGGTACGGCCGCAGGGCGCCGCCATCTTGCTCAGTTGGGGGCGCTTTGGCGCGTCATAATCCGATTACCACGCCTTGCTAATACGTCGTAATTAGATTGGGACGCTCCCAAGCGCACCTCAACTGAGCAATATGGCGGCCGTACTTGCAAACGTGTATACCTCCTCCTTTAAAAAGATACTTCAACGAAATTTGAAATTTACCCATCGTGTTCAGAAATAGGCTGAATATGATCCACAATAACCATAAATGACAATCGCACTTTTGTGTTTTGAGACCGATGGCTGTATTTTTCGTTATACACTGCCCACTCTGGCAAGCGCACGGAGAGCAGCCAGCGGAGAGCACATCACATCCGGCACAATCGTGACGTAGTCTGTCTCGGGATGAGCAAAGCTGCGGCAAGGCTGACGTCGTCAGGATGCCATAGCCGTTCCAGCCACCGAAGCGGTCGCAGCACGCCACAGATCGGGCCGAGGGGCCGAGTGGGCTAACGCGTCTCAGCTCGGAGCGTCTCCTCAGCGTCGGAGCGTCTCAGCTCGGAGCGTCTCAGCTCGGAGCGTCTCAGCTCGGAGCGTCTCAGGCTCGGAGCGTCTCAGCTCGGAGCGTCTCAGCTCGGAGCGTCTCAGCTCGGGTGATCAAACCCAGGAGGTTCCCAGCTTGCGCTGGAAACCTCCTGGGTTCGATCCCCATCGCCCCCGCCCGTTTTGATCTGGGTGAGTTTCGTACCGGCACGCGTTTCGTGTAATCACTACTGCGTGATGCCTGTTAAGAACCCCAGATTAGCGGTTGTACTGCACTGGTTAAATTTCTCATCTACAGCTAAGAGAGCGATCACCACGCTGTGTAAGCAAACTAAGCAGACAAAGCAAGCCATCTTTTTTTATACAGATCGGGTTACCGAAATTTACCGCAAATCTGCTTTCGTGTGAATATTGAGAGACAGGTTGATCTTCTATAATCTTGTAAATGGAGAATAGCGACGCTAGGTACACACAAAAGAGAGTCCCGTTGACTGGGAGGTTCTCCTCCCACTTCTCTTGTGCTGGCCGTAGAGCTGTAGGGATGACGTCAGGTTCAAAGCATGTATATTTCCATGCGAGACAATTACCTTTACCACCTTTCAAGGTTCCTAGACGGGCATTACAAACGAGGCTTTGGTGACATCCACCAGGTGCTCTTTGCCAATCGTTTTATTTGTTTTAAAATTCCTTTTCCGGTCTTTTTTCTTGTCCTGTGTGATACTGCTCCTTTGAACACGTATGGGCCTTTTTCGCTCACTCTCGTCCCCAGCCACCAGGTAGGCATATCCGGTATGGGCGACGAAAAATAGTGAAGCAATTCAACCTGCAAATAGTAAAAAATAAAGGGGAGACAAAACGACAGTTGGTGACTGTTACGCTTATATCTTAAATGTATTCTATTGGCGTGGCGACGGCAAAACAATGTTTTCACCCATACTAGAAGTGACGATATTTTCAAGATGGCGGCGATCTTGTGAAGAAGGTCTATAGACCAAAAAATAAGCGTCGAAATTTCGTTGTAGAAATCTCCTGCGGAGTTTTTATGGTCGCTCATTTAACTCACAATATGATCCAACGTACCAATAGACACGGCTTAACAAGGGGCCAAATTGCAACTCAAAGTAATATTATTTTTTTCCGAAGTTGGAGAAGTTTTAAAATTGATTCTTACCGTGTTTTCTTTTTTTTCTTTTAAATCCGAAATGCTCTACAGGCAACACTAAAAACCTGCCAGAACAGATGAAATTTAGTCGGTAAACCTTGTTCTCGACGGGTATCATGTATAGGGTTACGTGTTTTGTGTGAATTTGTTTTCTCAAATTCGGAGGTGTTTGTACTTTTTTTTTTTGCGAGTTTTATTTTTCCACAGTTATTTTTTTTGGTGTAAATTGGTTAAAACTTTAGCAATTCACAAGAAAAGAACACCGAAAATAAGTGGGAAAACTACTAACCCCGCTTTCCCCCAAAAAAAAATATATAAATAAATAAATAAAAATAGAACACGGAAAACACGGAACCCTAGTTACAAGTAGTTTGATAACGTGAAAGAAAGCATTGGAAATCTCACTCCAGCGGTACAAACAATAAAGTAATGCGCTTCATACTGTTTTTTTTCTTTTTAAGCGCCTGCACGATCTGGAAGTTTTACATGTGGCGTCACATCACAGGAATGTGTGGGAAAATTTGAATGTTGGTTGAGTCACGACTTTTATTTGTTCGCCGTTCTCTCGAGAACTGATATCAATTAAGAGATAAGAGATAGCATGCCGGGAAGAGTAGATCTCGGGAATTCCGGAAATGCAGTTAGTTCGGGAAGCTCTAAGAAAAACCGACGGAGTAGGTGCGTCACGGGGTTACGCGACCGTAACCTGCGAGACGATGCTCTTTACTCGACTGTCTAACGGAACCGAACTCCGCACACTACGAATTCGATTTCCATCCGAAGCGTCAGTGAATCTAATCGGTCGAGGAAACGGTTGCGACAGGATCGCTCGGGCTCGGCGGATGTGACCTTGGCAGTCCGCGTCCTTGTTACACTTTTTCTTCCCGACAGAAGAAACGCTTTCGCCATCGGCCTTCAAAAGTACAAAGTTTATAGCGGCGTCGCCGGCGCCGGGGTCCGGTTGTTTTACGATTTCGGCATCGCGCCTGATTATGGGGAGTGCTCGCGAGCAGCCTGGACGTGCACGAGAACCGACTGCTTTTGCAACTCCTCGCACTGTAATTCCGACGTAAGAGTACGTGACGAATCTCACGTAGCGCGTTTTCTCCCTCTTATAGGGGTGTTCACTGGTGGCCATAGCTGAGTCCGTTGCCGCTGAGCGCGAGCTGACAAAGAGCTTCCACAGAGTCTTTGCAACAAGCGTGTTGTACATAATCGAGGCTGCCGGTTTTAGCAGACTATAAAGTCAGCTAAGACTTTATAGTCTGCTCATACATCTGCTATAAAACGTAAAAGTCGTTCTGCGTTATACATATATATACATCATTCAAAATACGGTCCTTTATTGCATTCCTATATATTATACAAAAACTCGTATAGAAATTGTTTTGGGTACGTTCTGGAACATAAAGTTTATAATAATAAATCTTAAATAAATTTACTAAGCAGCAACGATCTGTTTCCATTAAAGGGATACTACAACGAAATTTCGGCGCTCATTTTTTTTTGTCTATATGTGTATAAAGGAGCAGTATCACATCGAACACACCAATATCTTGTTAAAAAAAGTCTCGAAAAGGAATTTTAAAACGAATTAAACGATTAGCAAAGAGCACCTGGTGGATGTCGCAAGCGCCTCGCTTGTAATGCCCGTCTAGGAACCTTGACAGCTAGTGGCGGTGAGTGTCTCGCCTCCGGCCACGACGAGAGAAGAGGGGAAAGAGGAACTTCCCTCTTCCCGAGAATCCCTTTTGTGTGTCGCAGAGGTCGCTATTGTCCCCGTACAAGATTATAGAAGATTAACCCGTCACTCAAAATTCGTACAAAAGCAGCCGCTTCAGTGGCTGGAACGACTAGGCCATCCTCTCGACGTCAGCCTCGCCGTAGCTTTGCTCGTCCCGAGACGACCTACGTCACGATTGCGTTGGATGTCACGTGCTCTAAGCTGGGCCTTCTCCGAGCGCTTGCCAGAGTGGGCCGTTTATAACGAAAAGTACAGCCACCAGGATCAAAATACAAACGTGCGATTGTCATTTACGGATATTGTGGATCATATTCAACCTATTTTTGAACACGACGGGAATATTTCAAATTTCGTTGAAGTATCCCTTTAAGTCCTTACATATTTGAGCCTACAAAGACATAGTAGTAAATACATCAGATGATAATCTTATTTGCCTCTGCAGTTGATCAGCGTGTAGTCTGATATTAGTATTCTGTATCTTGAGCGGCGTAACCACCTTAAATGGACACTGCAACGAAAAAAGTTTCTTTTTAACGGGACACACACACACACACACACACACACACACACACACACACACACACACACACACACACACACACACACACACACACACATATATATATATATATATATATATATACATTACACACACATACACATATATCTTTATTTTGAGCATACATATTTACACCGCTATACTTCGTTTCAGCTGGGTCCAGACGCAGCCGATGCTACAAGCGCGAGCTCCGGGCTTCCAGCGTCCCTGCACAAGCACGCGCGTCGTGCAGTACAGGCACTGCTCAGGGCCACACGCTCGTGCTTGTAGCATCGGCTGCGTCTGGACCCAAGCTGAAACGAAGTATAGACTCAATTTAGGTTAAGAAAATGGAGGTCGCAGCCAACACCGCCTAGAAGGCAAGGCCTTAATGCTGCCATTTTCGCGTCACCAGCAAATTTGGCCAACGCTGAAAACAAATCTGAAACGAGTGCTGCGTTAGCGCTTGGCTTCGAGTCAAGTTCTAGCCGAACGCTGTCGCAATCGTCGTGTCCAATCTGTACCCTGCGTTGGCCCTCGCTGATGATGACGTCTCTATCAGGACTACGGATTACAAGGTACCTACATATCTCGTTGGCTGGAGAGATGATGGACGCGTGAAAGGTTGGTTGTAAATATTTGTATCTCCGTGCCGAAAAAGTATGTTAACCGACTATTTTTTTATGTTTGAGAAACAAATGTTTCACCTTATGTTGTACCGCAGCGAAGGCTAGAAGCGCGAGCTCATAGCGTTGGCAGCCGCTCTTAAGTCACGAGAGCTTGTGCCGCCGAGATGTGCCTCAGAGCAAGGGAGCTCGCGCTTGTAGCCTTTCCTGCGGTACATCTTAAGGTGAAACAGAATATAGTTAGAGTCATTATTGTTTTCAAAGGTATCTCGAGATTGCCTTTCCGTTTCGGTTTCAAACGATTACAAATATGGTTGTCGGCGTTTGCGGTGCGCTCAATGAGCGGTGCTCGTTGACTTCGTTTATTTTTATGAGTGCGAGTCGTTCTGCGTTCGCCGAGGTGTTTAGAGGAAGATCTCAAGTGACCTACGTTGCAGCAAACAACTGTCTCAAGTACGCTCCTTGGGAAGCACTGTGCGGGTGCTTGTTTTCGGAGCGGGACCTAGCGTCCCACGTGGGCTATGTTGCTCAATGTCGCTTGATTTATTCGTGCACGCGTTGTGATTCCGAATAAAGATGTTGGTTTCCGTAAAAGCGGCCTCGCTGCTCAGCAAATTGTGGAACAGTCATGATTGCAATCATGGTTTCAATACCCAGAAGATACTTATACAGGTAAAACTTTGCGATGAATTTGGCTGGATGCCATCGGGCGTTCGGGACGTATCAAGTTAGTCCAGGTATGTTGCCGTCATTTCGCTTCGAAAGGCAAGTACCGCTCATGTTTTGCAGTGAACCTGGCCTAGCAAAACAAACATTTTTACTTCTCGTTTTAGTTCTGCGTCACGACGCTCACCCATCTTGCTGGCGGATGCCATGTAAAAAAAGAAAAGAAAAAAACAAGAACAGTGAAGCCTGCATATTTATTTAGTTGGTATTTATTAGTTCTCTCGGTCGCATTACCGCATGTCAATACACACTGGCAGACGCTAGCATTGGATCGCAACTCTTGCATGACAGAACGCTAGAACGCCTCTTTCATGGTCGCGTCTTCTGAGCGTTTAAGTTCTTAAACGGGGATGGAACAGCAGACGGACGGAGGCGAAAACGGACGCCGACGCGCAGCTTTTTTGTCTGCATGTCACGGGCATTGCAGACGACCATAGACAGCGGTGAAATAGCAGACAATGCCGGAGGCTGCCGCGCGTCGGCTCGCACGACTAGCAGCCGTTCTGAGACATCAGACTAGGGGAACCGGATGTCACGAAAGGGAGACATTAGGCTCGTTAGCGTGGTCGGTTGAGCAGCCAAGCCAGTCGAGTAGCAACGGGCGGGGCCACTGATTTGTGTTCGAGGCTTAGAGCGGGCCCTGATGTCCACCTAAATGGCGTCTAACGGCGTATATACCGCGCGGAAACGTTTTTTTCGTGCCAAAACTACTACACGTGTCACTTATCAACTTAAAAAAAAAATGCATTGCAATTTTTTTTAAGGAGCGGTCGCGCTGCTAACACATTATAGAAAAGACCGTGTGCAGAGCAGACACTTTTGGAGGCATGTATGGCGATTCATTGGGTATACTATCTGGAGACATATATGTACGAAGCAGGCATGATTGGAGTATGCTGAATACGTGTCCACATGCACTCTGTCATGTATGCAGTGAACACAGGCTTTAATATTATGTACGAGCAGTGGTGGTGCGGCTTAAAGGCTAATTGACCCATCTACGTCGGTTCCGTTTGCATTGAACCGCGAAATGACTGAAGCGCCCCAAGCACCAGAACGACCGTGACTCGTGGATCGCTTCGCGAAGCTATACCCTTGCCTCGCTTGCCACGCCGCGTAAAAGAAGGCTTGTCCCGGTGACTCTGCCGTTGCTGTAGTTTCGGTTGCATGCGAGCGCAACCGACGCATATGCGTGAACCGGCATTTAGGCGGAGGAAACTAATAAATACTCGCTCGTGGATATTGTAAATGTTATTTTATACGTTGTGCATGTAGCCTTGTGTATAACCACAAGGCGCGGGTAATCTACTTTTTCTTCCAAGCTAGATGTTGCCACCTGAGGACGCGACTGGGTTATAGCTGGGGATGGTTATAGCTTGCGGAAAAATGAGGTGTTAAAAACCAGTGGTTTTCCTGTGATATGTGATGCAACTTTTGTGACTAAGGCGAGATGATATTCTGTCGAGAGGCAATAGTAGATGTCATTAGGATTTTGTTTTGTAAAAATTAGGTAAGAGACATATTAGAGAGGTTCGTCTGCAGTGAGATAGTAATAAAATCCGCGTACAGTGACAATCTGGTAAGACAGTGGTGGTTAGTACAGGCACCCCTTCACGCGGGGTAAACGGGATTGCCATAGTGCATTGAAAAGCCGATGGGAGTGCTGCTGATTTCCCGAATGGCCTATTGTATGAAGCTCTTGTAGAGCCTGATTGGCTCGAGAAGCTCCGCGATCCGAACTATTCGTCTTAATCCGTATCGAAAACAAAGCGCGCACCGAAGCTAACCGAAAGTTCGCGAAACGACTCCACATCCCTCCAAAAAACTCGGGCTATCTGTAGGGGTCTTCACTGATTAAGTCGATCCGTATAGAACGCACTGCGAACGCAACGATTAGGGAGCGAAACAACGCACGATGAAATGGGGACGAGGGAAAAAAGGCGACGCGACCCCGAGGAAAATAACGAGGAGAGAGATACTGCCCTTCCCTTCCTACCTCTTTTCTCCTCCCGTTTCCCCTTCCCCCACCTTTCGTGACCCAATAGGAGTCGCAAACGGAGCGTGTGGAAACCTCCACTCTCTTCCCTACGATACACTTGCATAGAAAACAAAAAAGGGAGGAAAGGGTAGCGGCGGTAACCACCCGCCCCATCTCCCCAAACCCCGTCAACCATGAAACCAGACAGGCAGGCACGGCGGGCTGGGGAGATCGTGCCGCTTTCACGGCCACTTCGTGAATCAGCTGACCCTGCTCGGTTCCTCGCACGTAGCTGTAGATTACGCCACGCGAGACGAGCAAACAAACAATAAATAAATAAATGAAAAGAATTGCGGTAGTGGCACCAAGGCCGCGACCATCATCTGAAGCGATACTCTCCGCGTACGACCGTTTCCCGGTTCGTAGAACAGACAATTGCACTCCGCAAGTTCGGTAAACGCCAATAACAATAACACCGAAGCATCGTTCACACACACACGCGTGCACACACAACCCTCCCCCTCCCACACACACACGCACGGACGCACACAAATAACTCGCATATACACAACGCGGATACCAAACACACAACGCACATTACACACGCGCACTAACACACACACACTGAAACACGCACAAAGACATGCACACACGCAGATACACGGACAGAGTGCGTGAGCGCTTCAAAAGAAAACATCGACGTTGTAGAAGGAATAAAAAGGGGGGGGGGGGGTTGTTCCCCGCGAGGACTTCGATCGACGTTCACTACAGCGCGTGCGCGTAGGGTGGCCACTGTAGACGGAGGGGAAAGCAGAGGCGCGGCGCTCGACGTTCGGACCGGTGGCTGTCCCGCCGCCGAACCCGACCGAGAGCCTTCGCAGTGTGCGTGTGTGTGTGCGCGCGCGCGACGGTGTGTTTCCCGAGTGCGGTGTGCCGGTCGGTAGCCTTGCCGAGCGCGGGGCGGGCGGCGACGCCGGGTTTCGGAGCTTGTGTCGACCGTGTGCACGTGCGTCGGAGTGCTTAGAATTGGGATCGGCTTGTCTCTGGCTGCTGGGCAAGCAGGAAAGAAAGCTGCGTGTCTGGTGCGTCTCGGCCCCCTCAGACAGCAACAACAAAACACGACAAAGCCAAAAAGTGCGTGAATGCAACCGTTATTTTTTTATGTGTGTGATTAACGAAGTTTGTTGAATTGGAAGTTGGTTTTCCAATCGGATGAGTTGAGCAAGTAATGCGTCACGGAGTGGAGGATTGATTCGATTTTCGAACGGATGGGTCGACGGCAGGCGATTACGTAAGAATCTTACGGTTGAGAAAGATCGCAGCCTGTTTCTTTTTTGTGCGCGATTGCCGTCCTCCTAACAGTGGCGAGCGTCAGGCGCGGTACTACGACATCTGTTGCATCACATCGTTCTTTTTTATCTTCCGGGAAGAGTTGGGGGGGGGGGGATGCCCAAAGTGATTTTGGAGGTTGCGTCGGCATCGGAGACAATCGGCTCAGTTGAATTTGTTGTTCTTTCTTCACTGCTCCTTTTTTAGTGAAGATTGTCAAGTTCAAAGCAATCAGAAAAACATGTCTTTTTCAAAATACCTTTCTTGTCAAACGCAGGAGATCCCGGAGTTTGACCGAAAAATGGCTTGGCTATTGGCTTCGCTCGCTGAATTGTTGACAGTATGTCCAATTTGTCTCGGAATCGGAGACGTACGCAGGAAACCCAAGCAAACTTTGTCTGACTCTTGGCAACGGGTTAGTTCCAAGGCAGGGTTGCGTATACGAAAGCGATATTTTAAATCTTTGAACACGGAATAGACGTTTTTGTAAGAGCTCTTGCCATCTACGGTCTCGTGCCATCTACGTCGCATGAAAAGAAGAAATAAAAAAGAGAGAGAATAAAAAAGAAAGAAACGCCCTTGCAGCGTAAAAAGAGAGCAACGGGGGAACAAATCACTGAGAGAACGACTGTCATGTTTCGAAATTGGAAGGATCGGTCAGCATCTGCGGATATACGAAAATCTACGAAGACGGTGACTAAAGATCGGTTACATTGAAAGTCGTCAAATGTTTCGCTGGATAACGTCCTTTGGAGTACATCGTGTAGAAATACTCTTCTCGGAAACCGCAGCGACGGCTTTCGAGACGGATGTCACGCCGAATTCAAGTTTCGCGAGTGATCACGTGTCACGACGAAGAAATATCGAGCGTCAAACGACGGGTAAGCGGAGCAGCCGTCTTTTCAAGTTTTTCTTCGTGACCAACAGTGCGCGACGCTGTTGGAGTGAACACAAATTGCCGCTTCCTCCCATTTTTCGTTGAAATAATTATATTGGAAAGCACACAATTTTGCCTATTAGGTTTGGGCCATAACTGAGCTATTTCTTTGCATTGTTACGGTTCTAGTCTGACGGCAGACGACGGTACGCGTAACGCAAGTTCCTCTGCTTCTTGCGCAGGAGTTGATGACGTCAGAACGACGCCGAGCTCTGATTGGCTGGGATTGAAAGGATACTGGGTAGGCCTCAAAGCAAACTGCCTATCCTTCAATCTGAGCCAATCAAAGCTCGGCGTTCTGACGTCACCCTCAACAACTGCAAAAGAAGCAGACCAACTTACGCTCCGCATACGATCTCCGATGACGCCACTCAAGCGACACCAAAAGTTCATCATCGCGTCGCCAAGTCGTCTTTGAGGATTTGCTATTTCACCGCCTACACTAAGCATGCGCAAAAAAATTATATATCGCAGGATTGTGCCATATTTAATCTCCGTGATTGGTTCAATTGGCGCTGGCAAACGCACAAGGGCAACGAAGCGCCGTGAACAATGTGCAGGTTTGGTGCTGTTTGATTGGCTCCACTGGATCCTGCACGTTCGGGTGCAGTCGGATGTAAAGTGAAACCGAGTTTAGCGCACCAGTACTTTTGATAATAGACAGCCTTTCGATTATATATATATAGATATACGTACATATGTAAACAAAAACGCAGCTGCAATTGTTTTAGAAACTAAAGCAATTGTGGAGGCGAGTTGGTTCAATACTTACACGGTAGACCAGGAGCGGGGGAAAAACGGGACGGACAACACAAAGCTCCGGGGCAACCGTGTCTCGCTATATATAGGCGGTCTTCGTTTCGTTTCGTTCTCAGTCACGTGGGTTTCGTATCTGGTATGCGGGACGAAAAAATGGTAAAGCATTTGAACCTGGAATATGCGAGAAAATATAGGTGAGGCAAAAACAAAACATGCTAAAAAAACATCGCAAAGAGGACGGGACACAAAGTAGAAGACGGACACAGGACATACGCTGACTTACAACTAAAGGTTGTAAGTCAGCGTATGTCCTGTGTCCGTTTTCTACTTTGTGTCCCGTCCTTTTTGCGATGTTTTTTTAATAGAGACCTTTAGCAAACCGTTGCCGTGCTCCGCGTAGAGCACTACCGGAGCCTTTGAAGCATGCTTTTAAGCGCGCGCCCGGGTGGTACCCTGACCGCGGGTCGCGCGCTTAGAAGCATGCTTCAAAGGCTCCCGTAGTGCAATACGCGGAGCACGGCAACGGTTTGCTCAACGTCCCTAATATGTCCTTCAACAGACCAGCCCAGCAAGCTATCCTGCTACCAAAACAAGAATCTGTGACAATCACACATTTTTCGTAAACTCCTTCGAGAGGAGTAGAGAGATCAAAACGGTGTTTTACCGAATACCAGAAGTGACGACATTCAAAATGGCTCCGCCCTCGTGGGAAACGTGTACTACCCTGAGATCGCGTGTTGCGCCACGCTCAAACTGAGCGCGGGTTCTTTTGGTTTTAATGGGCGATGAACCTTGACATGGAAACGTTGCACCTCTACGGTCAAGGACGACTTAAGAAGGATCGCAGAGAGCGGCGAGTTCCGAGCAGCCTATTGTTTCTCAGCAGCCAATGATACCGCAGGGTTTGTGGTTAAGAATGCCGAAAAGACGGGTAATGAAGCAAAGAGCGCAAGAGAATAAGCCGCACCCTTTGTGTTCTTGAGCTGTCAATGACTAAAGGTGAACCTCTCGACGACTCAACTTCTATTCAAGCCGCCATGTTTCGGTGGCGCTCTCTTATGGTTCTGTATACGTCACGTCACGGACTATGCGGAGAGCAAGCCGTCTGCTTTTTGCGCAGGAGTTTCGGTGACGTCCGAACAGAACGCCGAGCTCTGATTGGTTTCGATTGGAAGGACAGGGGGTAGACCTCAAGGTAGCTATAGCATTTAGGTCTACCCACTATATCCTTCAATCGGAGCCAATCAGAGCTCGGCGTCGATTCGACGTCACCACAACCCCTGCAAAAGAAGCAGACGAACTTGCGCCCCGCATAAGATCTGCCGCGTCGTGATGGCACGCGTTGTGACCGCGTCGACTTATCAGCAATTGCCTTCGCGAACGTCAAGTTCGATGGTTTGTGGAAGAGTACGATGTTCTGCCTCAATAAAGAGCTTAAGGTAGGCGTCATCTTGAGAGTTACTGCACACGGTGGGTGCTTTGCACTCATTCCGAGGCAAAGAATACACGTATGCGCTGGGCTGTACATTGGAACGGTGTGAAACACTTTTTTTTGCTTTACCCTCGTCCCCATCCGCGCAGTTGACAAATCTGGTATGCGAAATGCAAAAACACACAAAAAAAGCAATGGAGCAAAACGTGGAGCAAAACTTGGAGAAAGTCAAATAACATAGAAAAGGCAAAACAAGAATGACACACAGTTGCGATTAAACCGTGGGTATCTCTCACTGGTGTAGCGATAGCAAAACGATGTTTTTTCCGCATACCAAAAGTTCCGCGATTCAAGATGGCGGCGCCCGCGTAGAAAACGTCTAAAATCGGGATGGCCAATAAGACAGTGCATTTCGTTTTGGGTTCCCGGCATCGAGCACTCCTCTCGTGGCCTTCCGTCGTGCTTTGGCTCCGCGTGCATGCTGAAGGCTCACGAGAGGCCGAGGTGCTGTAGAAGGTAGGTAGGAAGCTCTTCCTGGAGACGGGACAGCTGAAAGGCCTCCCTGCCGTTCCAACTTCTCATCCTGTCGTGACCATTGGGAAATAAACTGAGGGAGACGAGGACATGAGAACATGCGTGGACGTCATGGCGCCGGGCTCTGATTGGAAGGATTAGTAGGTAAACAAAAAGACTGGCTAGCAGCTGCCTTTGTTTTTACTCACTTTTTAATCGCGTTCCAACGCGAGGTACTAAGTAGGAAGCAGACGACGCTTTTGTTTGCTCCGATTCGAGGCGAGCAATGGGTAGAAGAAAAAAAAGGCGGATAGCCTTTGAGTCTACTTACTAATCGTACCAATCAGAGCTCGGAGTTCTGACGTCCTCGCGCACTCTGGTATCCTCCTCTCCCTCTGTTTCTCTTCGTATAAGGACGGTATGGCGAGCTCTTGGCCGATGGGGGAAGGCCGACCGCTTTCAGTCGCCCACGTCGCCGGTAACCAGGTCAGATCACGTGAACGTTGTACACAATGCATCACGCGACCCTGAAAGGGACACGCTTAGAAAGAGCACGAACGGACACGTCAAAAATAGCCTGGGCCCGATGAATATTTCAGTTTGAGAGAGAAGCCCGAGTCTAGGTCAGAAATATCGACGGCGCATAGGGAATGAGGTCGCAGAGTCTGGGCCCTTGTTCCTCTCGGTTTAACATGAGCCGCAGCTTTTTGTTTATTTATATTCATTTTTACGAATGCCATCTTTTTGTAGGAGAGAGACGTGTCAAACTCTGAGCAGTACATTAACCCTACTTTAGCTGTATTTCGTGTATTGTGGTCACATAGGCATCTCTGAGATCGGACGGTGTTTTCGGGAGCGAAAAGAAAACCGGGAAATGTTTATTTATATTTTTGTAATTTTGCCTTAAGAGGCTTTCATTGACTACAAAATTACGCAAGTTATAGTCAAAACGTAATAGGAAGCTGTCATGCGTATTACCGTATTTATTCGAAAATAGGTCAACCTATTTTTGAACAATTCCTGCGCTTGTATTTATCTGCAACGCTCAAGAAGAGCCAATCATTGCGATTTACGGAAGAGGCGCGGCAAATGACGAGGCATCGACAACGTCGGTACGCAGAAATGAGATCTATGGGGATCGAATCTTTTTTTAATTCCAAACGTTATATCTGCTTCGCCATTTGCCGTCCCCTTTCATAAGTTATCATGAGTGGTCTCCGTGGGTTCTGGGGGCATGTAGACACGCAGGTCTGCTCATAAAAAGGTCGACCTATTTTCCAAGTAATAAACTCTAAGAATTGCCTGCGCGTCTACTTACCCGCAATAAAATTCAAAGAGCCAATCTCTGTGATCTACGAAATCAGCTCAGCGAATGATGAGGCGGAACATCCGTTTAGACGTAAAAATGAAGTCTGCGCTGTGGCATTACGCTAGGCAAAGCGTCACGTTTGCATTGCGTAATGCCACAGCGCAGACTTAATTTTGAGGTCTAAACAGATGTTGCGCGTCATCATTCGCTGAGCTGTTTTGGTAGATCGCAGAGATTCGCTCTTCGAGTGTTTTGCGGGTAAGTAGAAGCGCAGGCATTTCTTAGAGTGTACAGCAAAAAGAAACGCAGAAAAAAAAGAGAAACAAGATAACGACACTAGCTTGTAATGAGCACACCCTTCGACTTAAATAAAACAAAACCGAAAGAATACGGTGAAAAGTGCGAAAGTATTAATATTGGTTTCACTTAGTTCACGTTGAGGTGAATTGGCTTTGATAGACAAACCATGCTACAAGCAATATTACTTTACAGTCTTTGCAGCACGTACAAAAAAAATAGAAAACCGAGTTAGATGAGGCCATAGTGTACTAGTGTGCTCCGTGTTACGATCAACGGGCAACTGATTCCGCATGTAAATTCACATTCTGCCAAATTGACCGCATAACGCAACCGTAGACTGAAAATAAATTCCCCGCTCACGAATGACACGGCGCTATAAATGTACCAGTACTCACTGGAGTGGTTTCCCTAGTGACGAACTTTCCAAAGCCCTTTTAACAAAACAGGTGGAAGCGTGATTGGACAGCGGCGTCGCAGATAAAGTGTATCGCACGTAGTCATACGTGTGGACTCACCCTATACTCTATTTCACCTTATGATGGTCCCGCAGGAACAGCTACAAGCGCGAGATCCTTGCTCTAGGGCACATCTCGGCGGCACAAGCTGATCGATGCATTAAGGGCAGCTGCTCAACGCTATGAGCTCGCGCTTCTAGCCTTCGCTGCGGTACAACATAAGGTGAAACGGAGTCATAGACTATTTCACAGCTAGCTGTGGTCCCTCACGAGCAGCTCTGTGACGCTTCGCGATGTTTCTTATGGTACAGAAAGCAAAGCGCTTAAAGTGCTTGTCGCTGCGAAGTAAGCAAACCTCCTCTGCAGGCCCAAGACAGCGTATAGTGAAACGCTGACTGCCACGCTAATGCATTGAAGGCGCTCGTTTTTAATTTAGAAAACGAGTAATGTAACGTAGCATGAAATGTAGTAATGTAAACTGTAATGTTTATGTAATGTGAAGAACGATGTAATCATATGTAGCGTAATAAGTATGTATGATGTGAATGGTGAATGTTATAATCGCTAATGTAGTGAGTAATGCACTAATTATAAATTTAATAATCAGTGATTTTACAATGAATAATGTAATGAGTAATGCCATTATAAGTAATGCCAGTAATGATTAATGCATTGTTGAGTAATTTAACACTAATGTAATATTGAGTACTGTAATGCAAGTAATGTATATGAGTACTGTAATGTAAGTAATGTAATAATGGTACTGTAATGAGTAGTGTAACAGTGAGCAAAGTGATATATGAGTAATTTACCCGGAAATGTCATAATGAGTATTATAATGAGATGTTATAAGCAATGTCATGAATAAGTTTGCTATGAACTGCACCAATATCTCTTTGGTTTATGCTGACGACAGTGATCGCCGACCGCAAACCTCTCTATGTGGGGCGGCTGTGACGAAGCGTTTTCTGTAGCCAAAGGGTGTTTATTAAATTTATTTGACAGATGTTCGTAACGTAAATGAAAAAAATGTTTGCCGTGAAGGTAATATAATTTGTTTTCGGTACCCATGTTTCTTTTGCCCGAAGGTTGAAACAAAATAAGTCCTCTCCAGCCCAGAAAAAAAAGTGAGAATAAAAAAAAAATCACTTTACTGCCCTACTTTTTATTAAGCTCGAACGAATAAAAAAGAAAAAAAAGCCAGAACTCCAGAAAACATTTGGACCTCGAATAAGCAACAAGGTTTCCGCAATCACCAGAATGCGACATATACAGCAATAACAATAAGGTGCGCGTCCGCACCCAGGCATCGAACGTCGGCCCTTTGCTTGGGAGCGAAGCACGATAACCATTCAGCCACGGGCGCGCTTGTGTACTTGCACGGAGGTGCACGTGCCAATACTTCTGTGTGTGTCTGTATAGATCCCAACGTGTTTTTTGTTATATGACTAGATTAGGATACATTACGCCATGTTCTAGTGGTGATAAAAACTTACAAATTTCCTCGAAGACACAGAACCAGTTCTGCGCATCTACGACAAAAAATAACCCCCTCCTCCCTGCCCTCCCCCCCCCCCCTTAAAGGAAAAACAAAAAACAAAATAGGAATTGTAGTGTTTTGGCTGTAAAGCACTTGAATAGCCAAACATGACGGCCTACAGGGCCATTCATAACGGTCTCGGTGAAAGACACGCTTGAACAAATATTTTGAGTGAAATTTAAAATAAGCACTATGAAACGAGATTGCGACAGGCTACTAACATGGCCAGGTTATGCCTAGGTTTACATTGCGGACGAAGGCTAAACATTTTGCCTGTTTTGATATTTGCCGATATTGTAGAGATATACACGCTTGACATGATTAACTCACTGAGCGCTCTACGGTCAATAATTTACGAAGTCTTCAAATTTCTTCAAAGTAAAGCAGGCACTCTTAAGCGCGAAAGGCACTTGCAACCCTAGTGAGAACATTTATAATAATGTGTTCAATAAAAAAGAATAATGTAAGAACTTAAATACACACACTATGTCTGTCACATATCTGTATCTAGATATAGGTATATAGGTTGTAGGGCTGGGCGCCGATTCAGAATTTTAACCCGATTAATCATCACCCTTTCATTGATTAATTAATCGATTAATCAGTTTCGTTGATTTCATGCATAATATATGAATGAGGACAAAATTACACTTTATGGCACAGTGCTGACTGTTTTTTACAATGCGATAAAAAGCGCAATGTAGTTATTTCAAATAGAGTTCAACTTTGACGTGTTTTGGAGAATAGCTCGAAAAGACTTAAAGCTTATTTCTTGACTTGTGAATGCAGATAAGTTCGTTGATATCCTCCGGCAGAAACGAGCTCATTTGCTCGTTCAAAATAATCACCGCTGCGCTTAGCAGGCGCTCGCTTGGCGTTGAAGTGACCGTGTCAGATACAACCTTCCCGCCTTGCTGCGGATTGCATGCTTCGTCCCTGCAGCTTACATTGAATTTAAATTTCGCCTAGAGTTTTCCCATCATATCGGCGTACTCCTCCAACCCTGTGAAGTGTCTAATACTAAAGATGGCAAGCAAAAGTGGCGAATGGATACCCCGCGACTCTTCCCTCTCAAGGGTCGTATGCAGTTCAAATTTAGCGTTGCTCATATGCCTCCTCGAACCAACCAACTGCAGATGAGGGCACTCGTTAAAGGCCGACGACCCGACTCGAGATTCTGCAAGGCAGAAGATCCTCCTCACCATGAGGGAGGAGGAAACAGGCAGCGGTGGACAGGGTAGAAGGGGGGAGAGGAGGGAGAGAGAGAAAGTGGAAAGCGCGAACTGGTCGCCGGTCTTTAAAGGAAGATAGAAGGGGCGAAAAATAGTTTTCTCCGAATTCCTGAGTAGTATATAGTGTTAAAATAATAAAGAAAACCTTATTTTGTGATTTCGACTTTTTTGGATTGATAGCCGAAACTGCAAAGAGCAACTGCTTGCAGTATGGACTATTGTGGGCTCCGCAGTTATTGGAAGGTGCTCGGCGAGTTTCTTCAAGGTCAGGGACAGCGTTCGGCGTGAGCCGAGGAAAGGCCACGCCGGGCCCTGCGCTTGCCAACAGGTCAACGTCTCAACCTCGCTAACGATGTAGACGCGTCGTCCTCCCTCTTCGTGTTCTCAGTAGTTTGACGGGAACCTCAGTCGGAGGAATATCCGAAATGGACCCGGTAAATATCTAGTCAATTGTCCAGCTGAAGCCGCCAGGCTCTTCCGTTGGACCGCCGCCACCGAACGACGCAACGCGCAGCTCGCCCGTCGGCTTTGGGAGGAACGAGAAAGTCGCTGGTAACCAACTTGGTGACTTCAGATACACAAAATCCATGACCAAAATCAAGTTGGCTGCTCTAGGACTCGGTTAAAATATGTGGTCATGTGGTATTTTGTTTTGTCCAATTGAAGTTTGCCAGATGAGGAAAGCTTAGATTGTTTTATTGTTTTGTTCTGTTCAGTCTCAATTCAATCGATTAACCGGTTTAAAAAATAGATTCTCGATTAAAGCAGTAATTGATTATTCGGAAGGTTTATAGATCAATCACCCAGTTCTAGTAAAGAAATATATATATATATATATATATATATATATATATATATATATATATATATATATATATATATATATATATATATATATATATATATATATATATACTTGTAAACGACTTCATTTTTCGCGGGCTCAAATTTTTGCGAATTGGGCCAAAGCTGAAAATTTTAGATTATTCGCGGGTTCTAATTTTCGCGAATCGAGTGTAGCTTCCGTAGCGTTCACATATTGCCCGAATTGTTCGCGGGACGTATTTTTCGCGTTTGTAGGCGATTCGCGAAATTATATATATATATATATATATATATATATATATATATATATATATATATATATATATATATATATATATATATATATATATATATATATGTTTACGAGTTCTTGGAAGTTAGACATATCTAGTTCATATGCAATGCGAACCGGTAGGTTGTTCCAGTCGATTATGGTTCGTGGTATGAATGATCGTGCATGACTAGACGACTGGCATATGATGCGTGTTACTTTGAATGAACGACCTCGACGTAGAAAGATAATGCGGGGGAGGGGAGGGGTTGAAAAAAAATCCTCGTGAAGCTGTGCATGGCGATAGATCTTGTGAAATAATGAGAGATGGGCATGTTTACCGCGGCGTGATAGGTCATGCAATTCAGCTTGATTTTTTCTTCAAGTTCTCAATATGCAAGTTCTCATATGTTCACTAGACAAATCACAAATCACAGCCGGGCGCAAATTCGTCGCCCGTTTGACCTTCGCAACCCCTTAGCTCCCCAGAGCAAAAAACTGTGTCCGCAACGGCTACGTCTAAAACTGGACTGCTAAAACAATGTGCGTTTTATCCAGTATGCTTCAGCGTATGCGTACACAATCTGAACCTGGCCTTGCTTGCCGCTCTCGCCATTTTCCGAAGGCGCCGTCCCGTACGACCAATACATTTTGCAGCTGTCTTTTCGCGTATTTTGTCTCTCTGAACGGTTTCCTTTCTTAGTGTCCGCCTTTCCAAGAAACACTCGACCCCAGGGGCAGCAAACCGTTTTCGGAGCCCAGTCACTGGGTTTGAGGCTAGACTCTCACCGGCGTCCCTGCTAACCCTAACCGAGTGGACTGTGATTTCGATAGGCGCAGCCTGCGTAGGCGCAGTTTCAAACACTGCTGGCGGATAAATTCGCGTCTTTTCCCGCTGTATTTTGTGTTTCATGGTGCATGTATTTTCCTGAGGTCACTAAGAAAGCAATGTACCACCTTTAAAAAAACATTAAAACCTATAAACTATTTTTGTTGGTACGCGCGCGACAGAACGAATGCGAGTGGCATTCGTGCTGTTACCAAGAGAGTGGCAGAAAATTTCGTTCAGCTTGATCAGACGCAGCCGGCTACAGCGAGCAGTGGCCCAGGTGCTGCACTGCGAGCGCGTGCAGGGTGCTGAGCGGAGCTCAGCTGAGCTTTGGCTGCGTCTGGACCGAAGCTGAAACGAAGTATGTATAGCGGTCACCAGCCGTATCAGCAGCATGTGTGGCTTTGGAAAGGTGTGTATCGGTCAAAGAAAGCGATGAAAACGGATACAACGGTAAGATGCTTATGTGTTCCGATGGGCGGCAGGGTGTCGCGGGCTGTCCTTCATTTGTAGTCCGCAGACCACTTCATGGACGGCGTGGTGCTCGTGGCGCGAAAAAGGTGATACCACTTTGAGCAATAAAAAATAAAGGAGTACGAGCAAAAACAAAACATGGTTTGTTGCCATGTCAAGCAAATGAACTGCCGCGAAAGCCGAGACGCTGTACACTGGTGCACGAATTACCACCTCAGAAGACCAGGCAAGCCCCCCCCCCCCCTCTCCAAAACGTGTTCTTCACTAGTGGATGAACGCAGCGTCGTCACCATGCAGCGCGTTACGCCGCGTCTTACAACGAGCGCGACGCCGCCACGAGGAGACGCCAAGACGCAGACTCGTGTTCCGCCTTGCGGCGACTCTCGTCAAGCTTCGGCATGTTTGTCGCTTTGGGGCGGTCGACGATCCAACTAAGCAATGGCGCCCGTGCGCAGACTTTTTGTCTTCCAAGTGCTATTCACTGCACACAGTTACACTGCCGTGTTTAGAGGTCATGGCGTGACGTAAGGCCATGACATCACGCGACACGGTGAAGTCGCGTGGCATCATGACCCGACGTAACACTAAATTAACGCTAAGTTTAGTGGTGAACATTTTCTCATGAATGTTGTGAGATTTTAACACTGCTTCGCTAAAGTTGGCGAGAAAATTTCTCCGCCAGATTTCTGAAAGAAAAATGCATCCGCTAAATTTATTGAGAAAACTTCTCCTGTAAATTTAGCGGGAAAAATGGTGGCGTCATGTGACGTGACGTAATGTGACACTGTGACGTCGCAACGACACGACACTGCGATTCCCCACTAAATTTAGAGGGGACGTTTTCGCGCTGGATTTAGCGGGCCACGACGGTACGACGCGACGCACACGTGCTATGCTGTGGAGCCCTGCCATTGCCGAAAATCGCCGAAAAAAATATTCTGGACTTGGACACAACGCACGACGCTTTCTTCTCACAGCGTCCTTGCAGTACATCCGGGCAACATGCTCTACTCGAAGGACGTGTGCTCAGTGTGCTCCGAAGCGTTCATCGGCAGGATGCAATTCCTGTGATGATCGGGGCCTTGCGGTACCCACTTTCACTGTAAGTGGATCGACGTTATGGGCGATGACTATGATTACTTTATGCAGAGTGGTATCAGCACTTACACGTGTAAATCCTGCACGATGCGCAATGGCTCCGATGAAGTTAGCGCTGTCACGAAACAACGCCCTCCTGATGATTGCGACGTGGAATCGGTGAGCACCATTGTGGGAAACTGCAGCACGTGTGGCTGTGTGACAGATTTGTTGGTGGCGCTACAAGACAAGGTTGATTCCGTCGTCAAAGAAGTTGCCTCGGTCAAGGCGGAAAACACATATCTCTTTCTGCATCTGTCACAAAACAAAAGAAATGCTACGTTGTTTTACTACCCAAAATGTTGAGCCATGGCCGACTACAACGCCGTCTGTGCAACTCGGTCCTGAGTCCGCAAGCTTCGCGGAGGATCTTGGGAAAGATGCACCATGCCGCTCTGTTGCATCAACTACTCCGGAGGCATCCGGAAGCAATTTTACTTCCACCCATCTGCGTACAACATCTACATCTGCTGTGGCTGTTTGATACTCCGTACTGCCGTCCGCGGTGACCGTGCCGAACGCGTCTACAGATGCCGATGGCTTCATGCTCATCCAACGGAAAAAGAGAGTCAAGCCATCATCAGGTTCCTGCGCAAGCAGTAAGCTATCTTCAGCCCGCTAGACCACCAAGGCTCAAGGCGCTTTTTATTTCGAGTCTCAATCCTGACACGTCGCGTAGTGATGTCGGGAAGGTGCTAACTGCGGTTTTGGACGGAAAATCTTTGACATCCACCAGGTTAAAAAGTAGGCACAAAAGCTACTCTTTATTTCGCGTTGCTGCAAATGAGGATGGCTTCGACAAAGTGAACAATGCAGAAGTTTGTCCAATGGGCTCCCTTTTAGGCCATTTTTCGACGTTGCACGGTCCAATGATTATCGTGACACAGCTACGCCCAACTAGCTTGAATTGTTCAGTGTTTTATCAAAACGTCCGCGGCCTGCGTAGGACGGCTAATACGTTTTTCGATAATGTTGTTGTAGGTTATTACGACATAATTTAGTTAAGTGAAACTTGGTTAAATAGCTCATTTGCATCCCTTGATTATATCCCTCCCGAATACACAGTGTTTCGTCGGGATCGAGATCATGAAAAACTTCCCGTTAAATTCGATGGTGGAGTACTAATTGCAGTTATGAAACATTTACGGGCTATTCGCCGGTTCGATCTCGAATTCGAGTGCGAGTCTGTTTGGATTGAAATACCTATTCGTGATAACAATAGCTTACTTATAGGCACTTTCTATTTTCCTCCAGATGTCAATGGATCTAAGTTTTTTGACCAATCAGATATCCTAGGCCCTAGGGGATAAACTGGATGTGGATCAATATCGTATACTCATACTTGGTGATTTCAATATTCTTGAAATAAACTTGAATTTTGAACATCCTGCACAGTCTGCTCATACTGCACCGTTTAAAGCGAATGCCCTTTTTTCATTTGTTAACCTTCTCGGATTTACCCAAATGAACGGTCTTCATAACTCCGCAGGACATGTGCTGGATCTGGTCTTGGCCAACTTTTCTATCGACAGCCTGATGTTTGTTTGCAATCCGCTTGTTTTACCAGATGTCTGGCACGTTCCGTTTTTTGTTTCCTTCACGATTTCTGTGAGGAAAGTAAAGCACAAAAACCGTGAGTCGCTTGCTTTCTCAAGAAGTAATTACTTTGGCATTTATCAACATTTAGATAATGCAGATTGGGCTTCCATATTTAGTATGACCGATATAAATCGTGCCGTTGAAGTGTTTACAAACTATATCGTATATGTACTTAAAAGGTTCGTTCCCAAAAAAACGTCCTTACACAAGTCGTTATCCTCTCTAAAACCCCAAGGAGCTTAGATCAGTTCTATGAACAGAATTGCATTGTCATCGGAAATATAATGTCGCACATTCCGCTTCTTGGTACCTAAACTTTTCTGAGTCGCGTGCACTAGCTAAGACATTGCTGAAGCGCGACAAAATATTACAGCGTGAGTTAGTAGAGCGTAGTTTAAATCGTGACCCAGTTCTTTTCTGGTGATATGCAAAGGATAGCACAACTACAAACTTCGTCATCAATAAACATAGCTGACTCGTCTGGTAATAGGCTGTCTGAGCCCGAATATGTATAATTGGCAATGATCCGCTGCGAAGAGTCGAGTGCACGCGTGATCTTGATGTATACATAGACTCTTCGTTACACCTTACTGTACATGTTAACAACTTTATAAATGACTCTTTAAGCAAGCTGGGAGTAATTTCTAGACTCACGCGTGAGTTCTCCACATCAACTTGTATTCTAAGGTTATGTTTCTCGTTAATCGGGTCCAAGTTGGAGTTTTCCTTTGTAGTCTGGAATTGTATTAGTTCTACGAGGCAAGAGATATGATTGAAAATGTTCAGATGCGTTTTTTTTTCGAATTGTCCATGATCGTTACATTGGTTGTGCTGCTGATTATTCTTATGCGAGACTGTTGGAACGATGCAAATGCCCTACTTTGAGTTCTAGACGGCGTGAGCGTGATCTTGTTTTCCTGTATAAATGTATTCATGGATATATTGATTGCCCAGATCTCACATCTGCTATTAATATTCACGTTCTGAGTCGAGTTTTCGAGTTTCTCCGACTTTTCATGTTAATCACATCATCCGAACCAGTCCCGTGATCCGTATTCAACACTTCTACAATACCCTCAGTGGAGCAGAGATTGATGTCGTCAACCCAAATTTCGTAGCTTTTAAGTCCTTTGTAACTAACCTGTGAGCATTTTGTTGTGCGTCATTATCAAGGCGTCAAGCTGTTCATGAGCACAGAAAATAAACAAATGAATGGATGAATGAATCATCAATCACTATGGTGACCGACGCCACTACCAGAAAACAGATGGCGCAAGAGAGGGTATGACATTTTTTATTTTTGTTTTCAGAGGTTGTTTTAAGGAGGTCAGTTATGACCGCACCCATATTGAAGTCTCGAGCTTCCTGACATTGCTATAAGGGGTTCTCATGTTGTTTACTAAAACGCTCCGAAAAGCAGCGGTTGCCTTTTATTTTAATTCGCTATACTTTTTATTTATATTTTTTGTGTCTCAGGGGTGTCACGTAATCAAAAAGAGAAATAAAAATAAAATACACAACGGACTATAATGGAAAGAAAACGCCCAGGGTTGTGGAGAACAGCAGAGCAGAAAAAAAATTGTTAATTGATTTCGAACGTGATTGGAAATAAGAAAACCAAGTCAATTAAGCACTTGTTTCTTCACGGTTGTGTTAATTACAATGCAGAGGGAACTTCGTTTTTTTGTATTTAATGAGGCGCAAAAAAACAACGTTTTGAGAGGGTGTTTTTATTATTCAACTACGTTTCTTTTAAATGATTGTTTAAAAGACACATCAATTAAATTTTCATGAATACCAACACGAGTGCACCGAAGGTGGCAATAATTAGGCTTTCGAATCTCCACTAAGTTTATTAAAAATGCAAAGTTAAACCAATTTAAAGGGTTTGGTAAGAAATCTATTCCTTGCCCGGTCTGAAGCGTGTTTTAGTCGAATCTGAATACACAGGTCGTTCCGGTCTCTGCGTTGGAGCGTTATAACTCGCAACCCCCTTATCAACGGCCGTTTCTACGAAAAGCGTTCGTGCATAAGCGGCCCCTTTGTGCAAGTCGCGCCTCTTTGTAAGGTCGGCACGGCGAAACTGCACTAATAAGTCCGTACCCAAGATTCACGCCACAGAAGCGCCCAACTCGGCACAAGCTTGGCAATCATAGGGGCCTACCCTGTGCTTAATGGGGTTAGTACCACAGTAATTTTCGTCTTCTTTTTATGGCTTTTCTCTGGCTCTCTACATCATTGCCAAAGTGCCAGACATGAGCCGAAGGTGCCACGTACGAAACAAATGAGCATCTTTGAAGTCTAACTCTGCCACTTGTTTGGAAACTTGAGCTCAATGTCGCGACATAAAACCGCTAAAACCAGAAATGAAGGTTAACTCTGTCACTTGATTAGCGATTGAAACCCAAATATGGCAGATGACAGTCAGACTAACAGCTCAGTGAAGCCAATAGCTTTGGCACCTTTTTTGGTGAATTAGGGCGAAGGTGCCAAGACTCCGGACAAAGAAGGTCAAGTTTGACTTTACCTTGCTTCCTTCGGGCTTTTTAAGGCCCTAAATTTTCCGACAAAAACAAAATTATGGTGTGACAACTGTGCTACCTGAGGCTATTAAAAAAGAAGGGGAACATTTGACTTTTATGTCAAAATCTAAAAGACAAAGACGCAGTTTTCACATCGCTGATTAGAACAAGGTTCAATGTTTTTCAAAATCCGCCCACCTAGGCATCCTACTCTTAATGATCAGAACTATTGAATTGTTAAAGCTGCGATTTAAAAACAAAACAAACCAAAAACTAGATACAAGTTGGTTCATGTTCGGCAAGTATTGGACTACTGTTTTGATGTGTGTTGCACAACAATTGGTGCTAATATCGATTGCAAAGGACCTCAAAGAGCATAAAACCCTGAACTTGGAAAATTCTACGCAGTGATGTGTGAAATATATTTCTTCTACAGGTTGTTCGAGAAAAAACAAAACATTTTCTCTACGGACTTTTGTTGAGCTAGCTGGTCAATCTTGATAATATATCGGTGTCGTTATCCACATCTTTATTTTCGTACTTCGTTGAAAAAAATCAGGTGTTCCCTTTAATAAGTTAGAATAAGCCTCTTGTTGAATACTCGTGTAGGTGTTTCTGTAATGGCGTTATGCTCAAGCTGGATCCAGTTTCAATATTTTCGCCAACGAGTTGAACAGGAACTTTACCCCCTCGGCAAATCTGTTTTTGAATGGCCGGCCGTGGATTCTACAGGAAGCCTACATAATGCAGGGCGTGGGTTATGCGGCAAAGCGATCCACTGTACCCAAGGCCTACTTCTGACAGATCTAGACCTACTACAATACTGCGATGCGTTTAAAAAAAAAATTATATACTCATGTGCCATTAAGGAAAAAAAAAAAAGTTTTTTTTTCGGTCATTCGTGGCATATTAGTTTGCAGCCGCGGGCTCATGCTGCCACGCTACAGACATTCGACAAGCTGGAATAGCAGGCCATCGCCAGGTGCTCTGCCCAGTGATGAAATCGCTGCGCCATTTTTGCCATACCGGACGATGACCGCAACCCTGATACATATCGCGCCAAAATACCAATCTTGCGTAGAGCGGCCCACTTGCGTAGAGCGGCACACATTTTGTAGCGGCAAAAGAACGAGTGCAGCATCGAGATGCTTCAGCAGTTGACGAAGGCAGGGACCCCCATACCTCATTGTGCAGAGACGTGCCGTTTTGGGGACATTTGGAGTTGCGGGACACGAGATTTGCGACCACGTCCACGAGCACATTGGTCATCGCAACATGGACTGAAGACCAGAGCAAAGAGCGTTCATCAATCCACCTTTTCGGATATCGATGGGGCGAGGTGTCTGGGCGGAAAACGCGTATGTACACCAGGAGCACTGGCCCGACCTTCTCGCTTGAAAGCCTGACATGTTCGCTCGTAAATTCGTGGATTGCGACATATGTTTTCGTACGAGAACCTCTGAAATCATATTATTTTAAGGGTATATTCTGCAGTCAAACTCGACTAATCTGAAACAGAGACTTTTGAAATGATTCGGCAGGCTTGTGGCAAGAAAGTAGTAGAGGCGCGAGGTGTTTTGAGTGGAACTCGTGCTTCAAGGATGGCAGCACATTGCTGGAAAACGAAGAAAGATAGAGCGATCTTCCCTGACCTCTCTTCATTTTGCAGTGATGTTCTGGCATCAACGTGCGCAAACAATACGTCTTGAATCGTTAACAAAATAGAGAAAGAGGTTATCTGGACAGCACTATTGCCGTAAGGTGGGGAAATAAACATGAGAGTTTTGATACTCGTGGAAGATATATGGCAGGGATTTCAAGGACGTGAATTTGTTCTGTAGACTTGTAGAAGTCAATTTGTCTAAAATTAGCGGTGCGACGATTTTCGCATTTTTTTTGCACATATTGCTTGGAAGTAACCACTGACCTTCATGAACTATGAAACACGCGTTAGATTTTCTCTCGACGAAACGGTGGTAGCAGAAGAAATATTAAAGAACGAGCGGCGTTTGCCCTCATTAACTTGGAGCGAGAACAAGCGGCCACGTGATCTGGGGCGGTTTACATGCCGCCAATGTTTATCATAACCATTGCGCTGAAGTTGGGAAAACACAGGACAGGCGCTGAGTTCCAGATATTGTTAAGGTTCGGCTACAGTCGTCATTGCAGCAATTGGACACGAGCCACTATCAGATATGCTTGTCGAGCTATTTATTATTATGAGCGCCAAATGAAGGGCTCACACAATGATCGGGTTTAACTTATGAGCCACATTCAAATATCATCACTGGGGGACCATGGCAACACTGCGACCTTCCAGCAACGCCATCAAGTTTTACAAAGAGAGATTGAAAAGAAGAAAAGAAAACGCTCGCTTTTATTTTTGGAAAACCACCGCAACAAATCAGTTTTGTCTTCGTTGCGTGAGAGTATACTTGGGTTTCACTATCTGTTTCATACGATAGCGCTGTCAACGCTATACTGGCGCGGAGCGTGGGGCTTGATCTCGTTGATCATTTGCACGCGTTCTCGCTCAAACAAAACCATAGATGAAGCCACGCGCTCGCGCCAGTAGCTTCGACAGCGTTGCACGCTAAGTATGAAACGAAGTATAGGGCCAGTAAGCTCATGTGAAGTGAGGTAGCTTTAAACGACTTTCAAAAGTGAGTATTTAGTATTCAAAGTTACATACGCTTTACACGTAATTCACTTATTAACTAACTAGCAAGTTTCTTATACCCTTTCTTACAAACAGACAGAAAATTTCAACCGTATGGGATAAGGGCACGGCGACTCCACGCATTTTGTCTTGGTATCATTTGGAGTATCCCGTGCTTGTGTTGAAAGGGGCATGCGGTTGGACATGAATTTCCTGAAACAGTTGTTACGCTAGCGAATAATTTTTTTCGTATAATTACGGTTCGATATGTATTCGCTTCTTGTGTATCTAGTTTTACAAATTCGTAGAAAAAAAATCATTTTTAAAGTTGTTTGAAATTAGCGAGCTACTTTTTTGCTCCGAGACTTCTCTTAGTTGAGTACTTACTATCTACAATTTATTTTCTACTTGGTTACTATTGCATTTGATACTCAATACCGCAACAGAAATAAAGCGTGAAAAAAATAAAAAAGGCTTTTTACCGCAAAAATAAACTACACATCATCGAGCGCTCATTATTTGCCAAAGTGTGGTTTCAGCAGTCTTCACCAGACGCAAAAGGCTCAGAATTAGCCATCCTATTTAAAAGTTATAAATGATTTTACAAAAATGTCAATTGGAAAATGGGGCCCGTTCTCAGTAACCTGAGCCATTCAGCTCCATCTATTCGAGGACTCCGTCGACCGCCCTATTGAATTTACAGAAAATCACTTGAACTTTTGAATAAGATAACAGTCAGATTCGATAAGTTTCGACATCCGGTTTGCAGAGATGGCACATACATTTGGGCAGAAAATTTTATTTATTTATTTATTTCAAATACTGCCAACCCTTCCGGGTTATAGCAGGAGTGGATACAGTAATACATCAAACAAAATACAGGTGACACAAGAAATTATATATAGAACAATCATTCTTACAGGTGCAACTACTCGTCAGCAAACCAGTTCATCAACTTTTCTTCAAATTCTTCAACAGAAGCGACGTCCGAAAAAACACTTGGGGGTAATCTGTTCCATTCTTCAATTGTTTTGACAAGAAACGAATACTTAAAAATATCAATATTGGGCATAAAAGGGTCAACTGACAATTCATTGTTTAGTCGTCGAGACCGTCTTCCTGGAGATCTGATGTAAGTTTGCGTGTCGATATGGAGATACTTAAAATACAACAAATAAAAAAACTTCAGCCGCGCAATTCTTCGTCTTGACGCTAAGGAGGATAATTGGGCTTCCCTTAACAATGCCGAAACAGACTCATGTCTATCATATTTAGAAAAGATAAACCTTGCTGCTAGCCTTTGAATGCGCTCCACTTTATCTATTTGAGTTTGTGCGTGGGGGTCCCATATTATCGATGCATATTCCAATGTTGGGCGCACTAGAGTTTTATAAACGTTGGTCCGGATATCGGAGTTTGTCCCTCTTAGAGATCGCCTCATAAAACAAAGTTTCCTATATGCTGAATTACATACATTTTCAACGTGCGTATTCCAGCTGAGATCACCCGAGATAGTAATACCAAGATACTTAATAGTGTTAGAACGTTGCAAGACTACACCATCAATTTCATACAAGAACATCAACGGAGACTTCTTTTTGGTTATGCTTAACACAGTGGTTTTATCAAAATTAATTCGCATATCCCATTTTTCACACCAGTGAAATATAGTTGTCAAGGAGTCATTCAATAATTCTTGATCATTTACAGTTATTACGGGGATGTAAACCAGACAATCATCAGCAAACAAACGCACTTCTACAGCTGGGTCAATATCTTGAGCGATATCGTTAACATAGACTAAAAACAAAACCGGCCCCAAAACAGATCCTTGCGGTACGCCAGACGTGACCGGTAAAACAGATGACGCATGACCGTCAATTTCAACGTACTGTGTCCTATCAGATAAATATGATTTGATCCAAAGAACCAAGTTCTTATCAACACCAAGAAGCAATAATTTTTCAAGTAACTTTGTATGCGTGACTCTGTCAAATGCTTTAGATAAGTCGATAGATACAACATCTACTTGGCCACGAACATTTAGCACTTTTCCAAACTGATGAGTTGATTCAAACAACTGGGTAATAGTCGATAGCTTCCTGCGAAAACCGTGTTGTTTATCATAAAAAGGTTTCTGTCTTCTAGAAAATCAACGAGATATTTAGAAATGATGTGTTCGAGCATTTTGCATGTTGTTGATGTCAACGATATTGGGCGGTAGTTTTTAACTTCAAGATGGTTGCCCGATTTGTGAATGGGTACAACTTTGGCAATTAACCAATCATTTGGTAAGCGACATGTATCTAGTGACTTTTGAAAGATAATGGTCAAAAAACGTGAAACCGGTTCGCAGTAACGCCTCAGGAATTCATTTGGAATTTTATCTGGTCCTGGGGATTTTTTTATGTCAATATTTAGTAGTAAGGCCCTCACTCCCTCATAAGTAGGGTTCGGAGTTTTCGGTTTAAACCGATAAAAACCGATAAAAGTACGCCGAATTCATTTTTGGAAATTCGGTTTTAACCGAAAAGGTCAGTTTTTAGGTTCGGCATTTTCGAATTTAAACCGATAAAAACCGATAAAAATATGTCGGATTCATTTTCTAAAATTCAGTTTAACTTTGACCTTCCAGTCGTACCGCAGAGCCGTGGCGAAAAAGTGGAACGACAGTGTCTATCGAAGCGTGTCCGAATGTATGGGATACACGGGTGCCATCACGACGTTTTGGTTTAATGTGCGCATCATCGATCGGAACGTGAAGTCCGAAATGCCCCATGACTTCGCCATGTACGAGCGTGTTTTCAAACTCGTTGTAAGGAAGACTGACTTGATGCAAGCTCTGCATGTTGTGTTGTGCTTCAAAACGTCGCACCGTGTCTCTTTCGGCGGTCACAATTGGTTGATTGGCCGATTTTGGCTCAGGCAGCGCTTCATCTCCTCAGCCTGCCAGTGTCCAGTGTTAGCGTTGAGAGGGCACTCTCGAAGCTCGAAGGACATATTAACAGAAAAGAAAGAGTGCGGATCAACGAGGTAAACCTGGGAAAGTATATAGTGTGTGTACTATAATAAGATCACGTGATCCTGATGCACAGAAGGTGAAGTTCCATTTCTTGGGGCATAGGCTTCATATCTGACTTGTTTGTACTTCTGTGTTTTTTCTTTGTTTATTTTACAGTTGCACACATTTGCCAAACAAAGTGCCCATTTCTTTTTCAATTTATCTGTGCCGTTATTCTTTGAGCGATCACAAATATCAGAGCTTCAAGGATCATCTAATCCGGTGTCCGTTGGTGTTTATTTTATATTCACCGAAAAAAGCCGATAAACTTTTGTGGGCATAAATATACGCCGAAAAAAACCGAAAATTGAATTTTAAAATAAACACCGAAAAAAGTACGCCGAATTTTGAAAAAATAGAAACCGAAAACGCGGAACCCTACTCATAAGTAATTTGAATAGGCTGTGTTTGCAGGCTGGTTTCGCTGTCAGTCAGGTTATTTACAGATGTGCCCGCTGAAAAAACCGAGTGAAAGTAGTTATTGAATTCATTGGCTACGGTAAGCGGATTATCGCATATAGCACCGTCCACATAAACTTCTTTATAACTTTCTGCTTAGGGGACAAATGTTGCCAGAACTTATGTGGCGACGTTTTTAAAATTGTATTCATCGTATTTGCAAAAAAGCTAGTTTTGGAATCTTTAAGTTTCTTTTTCACATCACGGCTTAAAGAACTAATTGCTGATAAGTTCCGGTGCTTACACAGTCTCTTACGTTTTAATCTGCGCTTTAAGTGGATGATTTCACGTGTGACCCAAGGATTTGTCTTATTAATCTGTTTTATTCTCTGAGGAACATACGCTGTTAGACAGTAGTTTACTGCTTCCTTAAAGTGATTCCAGAGGCTTTCAACGTTAGCGTCCTGGCGAAAAGAGTCAGAGAGTATTCCAAATAATCTAAGACAGTTGTGTCATCAGCTTTTTCAAAGTCGTAAACGAGTGCCGTATTCTTTTTCTGTTTTTGAGGGGGCTATTTAGTGTTACCGTCACACGCACCAGCTTATGATCTGAAATCCCGTCTACAACAGACATCTCGTACTCACGAAAGCACGTCGAGAGAAAGCAGATATCTAAAATGGAATGTCGTGGCCCACACGTTCTTGTGGGTTCCCGGACTATTTGATCGAGGCCGTGTTTTAACAATATTTCTAACATGTAATCATCTTGTTTCCCACCTGACTCTTTGACAATTTTTTCGTTCCAATTAATGTGGGGAAATTAAAATCTCCAAGAACTATTAATTTAGTGCGTTCATTAGCATGGAGTGTCAAAAAATCATCAATCTTTTCAATAAAACTGATGCCTGCGGCGTTCGGAAATGCTTACAGTTTATTTTTGCGATAAAAAGAAAAGCTTTGCGCATTTTTTTTGAAGGGGGGGGAAGGGGAGAGACATTGTACTCTTTTTTTTGTACTTGGTACGAGTGTGGGTATTCCCTATTCGGAAAAGGCAACCAGTGGCATTTGGTACGGGGAAACTGCCTGCGGCAGAAACCTGCCTCTCAACCGCCGCACCGTACATCATTGAAACAAACGGGGAAAGGATTATCTCTTGGCGTCGGATAATTTGTTTAAAGAGCCGCTCCGGAACCCTGGGACGGGGACCCGCTGTGGGATTATAACATAATGCCACTAGAGGGAGAAAGGTTCGTCCGATTCCCTACTAACTGTTTCCGGTTTGCAGTCACGGCTTGTTGGTGACGGCATGCACAAATTCAATTACGACCATATGTTCCTACTAATAAAAAAAAAGTGCGAGATTTTTTTTTATGTTTGTGATAAATGTAAAGAGCTGAGAATCTGAGATGGAGGTGCTTTATGCTTGCTTTAGCGCTAAATATAGCGGAAAATACGCTATACTTATCGTGTACCTCACTGAATTCAACGGGGAAATTGAATCGATGTGTATATAATTACACACCAATTCTGGGTTTTCCGCTAAATTTAGCGGAGAATCAACGTACTACACTTTTGAAGTACACATTCAATGCTGACATTACTTTTTTTTAAATTCCTTGTCCTAAACAAGATCAAAAAGTAAAAGAAAGTAAAAAACAAACAGAAAAAGAGATTCGCGGATCTAACGAGAGCTTTTTTGTGGCATGTGAAGTGCCCCTCGGCAATGCTCTATGTTCACAAAACCCGGTATTTAATCGCTGGTTGGGAAGCTTAAACAGGCTCTGGCATAATAAAACATAACAGCTTTGTAACAGCCTCCGTCCGCAGAAGTCTACGCACAACTCAATGCCCAATAAATCAATGTAGCAATCCCCCCCCCCCCCTCCCCTTTGCAGAAATAAAGTACACATCGCCGAATACTTATTCTTCACTGAAATGTATCGCTAGCTGTCCGAACCACGATGCGAAAGTTTCAAAACTAACCGTTCTTTTATTTAAACGTTTTAAGTGATTTGGCGAATTTTCAATCGCGAAATGGCGTTCGAGGAAGTTCTCGAATACAAGACGATGAATGCCTCCAGTTGCCGAAACGGCAACTGAGGCATTCATCTTTAAGGAAGCCTTCCCAATTGAAATTGTAAAAGAAAAATTACGCATTTTTTGATTGCGATCACGGTTAGTTCTAAAGCTGCAGGTATCCTATTCGGACTACTCTATGCTACTTTTCGGGCAGAGAATGCACGTTCGGCTCTCCGTAGTTTTGTTTTCACGGTAAAAGAAGCATCGGAATATTTTTGGAACCGAGGGGGGGGGGGGTCCACAGGTTGTACATTGGTCATTATATACGGTGCTTTTGTTCTATAGCAGCAGCCTATGTTGCGAAAAGGGGACTGACGGACACTTTTCCCCTTTCGTGACGTTCTAAAGATGGTGCGTCTCCGCCGAGTAGGAATTTAAAGTTGAATGCTTTCTTGCGCTTGAGTGCGGAAAACTATAAACCAACGCGTTGTTTACGGACAGGTCAGGGTTGTCCAACACCATGTGTCCGCGCCACGCGTGCGCGGATACTAGAGTGCTCTCTTGCAAGAAACCAGGCAAGCGTGAAAGCCTTCCGGTGCTCACACACTTTAATTCTTATCGAGAAAATTTTCCTCTTTTTGGCGCTCAAATTGCGTGCCTATAGGAGCTCCACGTGGTTCGCCTTCCCCACTGATGACCCTCGCCCATGGTTTGACAGCTTAAAAAAGCAATCAAAATTGTGATGAAAAAAGTAAAAAAATGTCTGCAACCCTTATTTTCGAAGTGAAATAATGCATGACATGCACTATAGAGGAGTGGTGTGTCGCGTTATGTAATTTTCCCGCTAAATTTAGCGGGAAAACTGAACAGTTCTGCAGGTCACGGGACGTCAGGTCACGTGATGTCGATTTCCGCCGCTAAATGTAGCGGGGAAACTGGATTGGTGTTTGGGTCACAGGACATGAAATTTCCCGCTAAATTGATCGGGTAGCATAATTGGTGTACAGATCGCGTGACGTAAATTTCCAGCAAAATTTAGCGGGAAAACCGAATTGATGTCTTGGCCACGAGACAGGAATTGTTCCGCTAAATTGAGCGGGTAAACTGAGTTGACGGATAGGTCACGTGCTGTCGATTTCCCCATTGGGTGTAGGTCACGTAACGACAGTTCACGTCGCCTAGCGCAACTTTCCCGCCAAATTTAGCTGGGAAACTAAAGTGGTGTACAGGTCGCGTGACATCAATTATACAGCTAAATTTAGCGGGAAAACTGAATCGACCTGTATGTTCCAGTGACGTCAGGCCACGTGACGTCGATTTTCCCACCAATAATTAGCTGAGAAATTGACTTCGCGTGTAGGTCTCGTGATATCAATTTCCCCGCTATGGAAATGCAGGGACGGACAGACGGACGTACGGACGGACGGATGGACGTACAACATGTCGGGATTAGGGGGTAGCGTTAGAAAGCAGCTTTGAAAGACAGTCGTCAGCGCACTGTTTGAAGCATCCTTGAAGGACGGTCTTGCTACATCGGTCCAACAAATACTGACTACAAACGTGGAATGTAAATCTATGAGGTAAACATGACTGAAACATGTTTGAGTCGCAGATGATCCTGTCATGGTGTCTGCGGCAAACACCGCCTCTTTTGCGTGATGTATGAGCAATATGTCGCTAATCATGACGTTGTTCGTCGCGTTCGTAATTGGTTCCCGACCACTTTTATGGGGTGATGCTGCGTCCCGATGAGCGGACAACATATCATCGATATATTTAGGTTTTACCGCACACTGAAACACGACTTTAGGCTGTTTCACATGTTGCGATTCTCATCCGAAATCGGTGCGATTTTCAGTAAATGTTCGATTAAAATCGCAGTCGTGTGCAACTGTCGCAGTGGCTCTGCGACTGGTTTCCATCAAGTTGTTATTTTGTCGCAGAGTCGGTGCAATCACTTCATCGTCAACCAGCCGTTCATTAGCCAGCTTTCATCCGCGATAGTTGCGTACTCGAAAATAAATTTAGACAACTTAAAACGTTTGGTTTAATGCTTAATTATTAAACATTTGTAGTCAGGATATTGTATTCGTAAAAACATGTCAGTTTACTAAGACGTTTCTGTTGTATTTTAGGCAAAGTCAAACGCGTCGCTTCGATGTCCGAACAGCCGGCCGCGCCGACAGAAATCGCGTAATTGTTGGAGCATGTGAAACCAAACATTGCAATCGCACTCGCTGCGTCTGCCGACGTCACACTGATTTTTTTCGCAACAGTCGCTGCATGTGAAACAGGCTTTTGCGCTTACTTTGCCGCAGAGCACGCGATTACACAGACAAACCAAGACCGAGAAGTGCAGAAGTCACGGCTCACTCTCGGCACTCGATTCAATGAGCTGGCGGATGAGCGAGCAGCGGCTAAGGCCGTGATATTCCGTTTTGGAGACTGTTCAATTGACACCCCGGTTCGCACCGTCGGCTGCGCTCGGGCATATGATGAAACAGGGTGCAAAATCCCCTATACTTTTCTGAAAAGGCAACGAAAACTATCGTTCGTGATCAAGCACATTTTGCGGAACGAAACGCCGTCTTTTAGGTCATTCTGCAGTCGTTTGCCGCCATTCGCTTCCCAAAACCTACACCGTCCCACAGTCGACGCTTCAAAGAGTGACTATACTTGCGAGAAGCCCGAACAGCGCGTTTTGTTTATGAAGTTTTTGCAGGTGCGTGTAAGTGAAGTCCCTAGATAAGAGCTTCCTGCAAGTGAGCGACATTCTTTGAAGCGCCGACTGCGTGACTACTCCCTATTTTAAGACCATATTTTAAGGTAAAATATTTCAAGTATCAAAATGAAAAAAAAATCTCTAGAAGTTTTTTTTTGTCATAGTCATAGTCATAGTGTCATAGCACACTGAATTGACAGTGTGCTAAACTATTGCCTGCCTACGGAAACATAGAAACTTGTTGAACATTTTTATATTTTGATAACTAAAGACAGATATTTATGCCCTAGTTTAAAGCATTTTACCAACACGACCAGAAAGAAGATGAAACCCTGCCGGTGAGTTTGTGAATCTAGGCCTCAGACGCGTGAGGAGGATGAAGACGACACAGATTTTCTCTGACCAGAGTTAAGGTCTTAATGAAGAACGAAAATCTTTCATTTGGTACAGTACTCTCAGCCACCGCCTGAAAAACTCGTGTATACCGATGACTGACTTTCAAAGTTGTAACTTCAGGGAGGAAAACAAAAAATGCGCAGCTCGCCATTGGAGGTGAGCTGGAGCATCATTTTGTTTCCCTGGAGTTATGACTTTGAAAGACAGACGTCGGCATAGATTTTTTTGGCGTTGGCTGAGAGCAGTGTGAGAAATGAAGACATTATGTTACAAATTGGAACCTTAACTCTGGTCAGAGACAATCTGTGCCATCTTCCTCCTCACGCATTTCGGCTTAAACTCAGCAACTCGCCTGCGCGTTTGCTCTTCTTTAGGGGGATCAGTGGCCGAGTGGGCTAGTACCAAATATTTCCGGTACTCACTACACGTAATCAAATTACTTGTAATCGATTACGTTTTGGTATACTTTTTGTTATCATTCGATTACATTTATTAGCAAGTAATTTCAGCAGTAATCTCATTACTCTGGGAAGTACTCAAATTGCTTGTAACCGTTATTTGTCTTTTTTTCCTCCCGTTTCTAATGGCACCTTTTGTTCGTTCAAGACTCCTAGGAAGGAATCGTCAATTCAAATCTTCGACAGAAGAATAAACTACCTAAATTCGCGTAATACAAAGATAAATAGTTCATAATTCGGTGATTCTAATCCACAAACAGATATACTACGAAAAACCCGGTTAAAACTTACGACAAAAAGAAAGCTGTCGTTTTGAAAATCTGAAGTAATGGGACAAGTAACGATTACTTTTTCAAGTGATGGCCTATTACTTTTCTTCTTGAGTAATCAAGTAATATAATTGAATACTTTCTAAGCAAGAGCAATAGTAATTGTAATCGACTACTTGCTTTAGTGACGTGTACAAGACTGGCTAGCGCAAACCAGATCGGAGCACGTGGAGCGAAAGCTCCCGCTGGAGAACCCAGGCATCCTGCGCTCGAACCCCGTTCCTGGCCATTTCGATTTGGATGAGCACCGTACCTGCGTGCGGCCGTGCATCACTACTGCGTGGATCCCAGGCTAGCAATAGTACTGCAGTGCCTAAATTGCTCATCTACTGTAAGTAACAATGTCGTAATGTTCTGGCAGATTAAACTTCTGCTGTATAAACAACATACGACTAATCTGTTTTTTTACTCTTCGTTCAGGTATTGCTGGTATAAAGCAATATACTCCGGTGTAAATAAAGAACAAACTATTAATATAAGATTATATGATTTTTTTTATTTCTCGGTTTTGGAAGGCAGGTAATGCGGCTGCCAGTGCCTGGCTATGACACGAGAGCATCTTGAGAGCGTTCATTGTTTTTAGTATCCGAATTATTCATGCTTAAGAAATGGTTCGTAAAATGAACGTTACTAACATGGAATGTTTGAAGCGATCATATATAAAAAAATTTGCATAATAAGTTAAGTTTCGGTTTTAAATTTGTGTGGCCAGCCCAAAGCTGTCGATATCGCTGGTAATTAACATTTTGCCGGTCGTGTCAGAGCAGCTCCGTTAGCAGAACATCCTTTAGCGGAAAGGATATTTATTCGAGGAATTTTAGGGCGTCGTCTGGCAAGTGTATGACAGGGAGATCAACCTGTCCCCGAGTCGAGGAACTCAAGCGGTAACCCAATAACTGCAGATTACGGAACGTATCAAGGCATAGCTTCCTATATACTGATAAAGCCTGGCAGATCACAACGAGAAGCGGCCGCCGAAATGGAAAAAGGTGGAGCGGCAGATAACAGACGAGAAGAGAGCCACGTGACTGGCGCCCCGCTGCGGCTAGACGCCGAAACAAACTTCTCCCTAGCGAACAAGTGTGTTTCGGGTCCTCGCCGCTCCAAAATTGTGCGCTGACGTCCAGGTTCCCCGAGAAATGGCTGTTTGATGATATGTGCTACAAGATCCTCGCGTTCCGAATCCCGAATCTGTGACTGAGCACTGTAGGGCTCCGTCGTCGAACTTCCAGGCTTTGTGAGTATAGAGGAGGCTATAATCCAGCGGAAAATGTTTTGACTCCTAGACGTGATCTTCTCAGGAACAATGAGTTTGTCGTTTTGCTTTCTCAGTGTCCCTGTATCATTTGCCGTTTTCCATGCAAAACGTATTTTGCGCAGTGTGATTTGGTTGATGAGCACCGTACATCGCAGTTACTGACCTACCGCGTGCACAGTGAGAAGGGAGGCCCTGTAGTCATTTGCAGTACGCAGGGTGTGACTTATTTGGTTTATGGTTTTTGTTTTCTCATTCGTTCTTGGACGTTCTTATCGGCTAACCCTGCAATTTTATTGGTTGAAAAGCAATAATAGGTTGTTCGCGAGCCACCACCCCTGCCTGTGCTTCTTACACTTTCAGTGGCATATCTTAGGGTGCATACTGGTAGTTTCAATGAGCTGTCAGTATTTTAAACGTTATTTAGTCAAATAAAAAGTAAGGCTAATTATAGTTTATTTCAAGATAGTTACAACAATGGAGGCTCCTCCCCAGATTTTCCAGAGAGAAGGCGCGTCACAGACTACGAACATACCATTCTTGTGACCGCGTCACGAATGGGAAGTGGCTTCCGTCAGTGCCTTTCTTAGTTGAAAATTGGCTCACATAAAACAAAGCACACACCCAATGCGCGTCAATGCCTCAAATATCGACTGGGTCTTTTTTTTTTTTTGGAGGGGGGGGGGGCGACGCATTTTATGCTTTTTGTTTTCTTTATATAGTGTAGTTACTCCTCCTCGGGCAAGCTTGCGTGTCAGCGATTTGAAAGATCCAATCAAACACGCTATACCCCACTCACCGCTAAGCTGACAGTGTTGTGGGAGCTACGCACTCATTGGACCAATCAGCCGCCTCCCCTCCGCCGCCTGACCACGCTCTCCGCGCGCGACAATTGGGCCGCGAGCGCAATCACGTAGCGGATGATAGACGTATCACTGTTACGGAGAGCACTCCTACCACGCTATCAGCTCAGGGATGAGCGGAATTTCCGAGGCAAGGACTAAAATCGCTCGGTTCACCCGTAAACTGTCAGTGCGGGGGAAGCGGTGTGCTCGTTGTACCAATCAATTACGTCCATCTTGTGCCACGTGATCACGGTCCAACCCATACCCATGCGCAGAAAGCGGGGTCAGGTATAACGAACGGGAGGTGGTTGGTTCGACCGGGAAAGGCGTGGCCTCCACCGCGCTGTCATCTTAAGGGTGCACAGAGAACGGACAGACGTCGTCCTTGGAGGTCTATTTGCGCGGATCTCGGCTGCCACCGCGGAAGTGGCACCGCTGTCAAGCCCGAGCATGAAAGAGCGGGGAAGCCACCTTCTCGCTTAGATGAACACGGACCGTCTATTGATTTTCTGTCCCCGGGGTAGAAGATTGGGACATCGACTCTTTTGCTATGCCAGCCGCATTCGGGTCGTTCGCCGGCTGGAATCAGATGTCCTTAGCCTTCCGATACGCCTGACAGTCAAGGCCCCAGATCTGGCTTTCTCTACCACTCGGTAAATTCTGCGTGTATGTTTGGACATGGGCGCCTTGTGTCTCAGGTGTAGGTGAGTAATGTAGCCTGGCGCAGTACCACTGATAGTTTTGCTCTTTTACGTGCGTCACGCAGTAGTTATACATGGCCGCACGCTGGTACGATGCTCATTCAGATCGAAAGGGGAAGGGATGGGAATTGAGCCCAGGATCTCTGAGTTCTGCAGCGCGAGTTTTCGGTCCCTGTGCTCCGAACTGCGGTGCGTGAACACACATGGGCGCCGAAGTGCCTTCTAGTCGGTGTTAACGCCATTGTTGCCTAAGTTATCGAGGCTAGCGTGTTTTACACAGTGCTTCAGCGTCGCACCGCTGCGAGACCTTCGTCTTCAGTCGCGTTCACATGTACCCTCGTTCCAGGCACGTAGCCAGGATTTTGATTAGGGGGGGGGGGCGCCCATGACAAGAATGCTGTATGATGGGAGGGGAGAGGAGGCCCCAGCAAAATGGTAGATTTCGGGGGGGGGAAAGGCAGGCGGGCCCATGCCCCCCCGCACCCCCTTCCCCCCCCTTCCCTGGCTACGTGCCAGCCCCGCTCAATGATATACGCCAAGCGAAGTCACGCGTTTGCGGAAGTAGCTTCGAAGGAATTAAAGCGCTATGGAAACTTCACTAACCTTAACAAACGTAGCACGAAAAAAGTTGACCCCAAGTATAAGTAGGTAATTTATACGTAAAGGGGTAGTCAGGTAAACCTTTGAAAAAAAAGTTCAGAAAGTACAAAGGGAGGGACCACAGGCACTAATTTGAAAGTTATGTTTGAGGCTAATTTGCGCTAATAGAAGCGGCTTTTCAGGCCTGTTCCGATAGACGCGCTTGTCGCCCATTTTGCCGTGCAAGTTTGCTTTTCTGAAAGAAGAGAAAGGCGTTTTTCAACCACTGCCAGCCGCTTGAAACGCTTCGCTTAGCGTCCCAGGAGTTTGGAAACATTTGTTATTGTTGCTGGTTTTCAGCGGCCTATAACGAGGTCACCTGCATAATATCAAGGGAGTCACACAAAAGGGGTCTTGAAACGCAAGCTTTTATTAAACAAATATGTTTTTTTTTATCTCCTACATTTTATTTTTACTATGGTCAGGGACAGCTTAAAAAACGCAGAACGTGGCGACTGTCGTGCATTTCATTATCGCAGCGCTAGCCAATGAGATTGTGCCACGAGGCGATAAGACATCCAAGTGCACCAATCAAGTGGCAAGCAAAGCGCGAACATAAAAAGCCTGTCCCCTCGTTTCCTATCAGCTGCCGGTCAACATAATACCAGAGGTTCAAACGTCGCATTCGGTGCCGTCAAGTTTAATCCCGTTCCTTTTGCGAACGTACAAAAAAACAAAGACAAATTAGTCGTTAGTTGTTTATACAGCAGGAATTTGAGTCTGCCAGAACATGGTGACATTGATTACCACACTGTAGATAAGCAATTTGAAGCGCGGTACAACAACTGAGTCGGGGTCTTCAACGTACCACGCAGTAGATCTGATGACACGACCGCACGCCGGTACGATGCTCATCCAGATCGAAACGGGCAGGGGTGGAGGATTGAACCCAGGATCCCTGGGTTCTGCAGCGCAAGTTTTCGCTCCACGTGCTCCGAGCTGGTGTGCGCTAGCCTACTGGCCAGCGATCCCCACGAACGTACACACTGAGCAATGCAGGTATACTCAAAACATAAAGCAAGAAAAGAAGAAGAAAAAAAGATGACATGATTTGACGTTGTGATTCACCCTAGCCACGTAAAACAATAAAATCACGCGCACTAGCATTTCGAATCGTCATCGCAGTGAGATCGCGCGCAGATGTGGATTGGACACTAGCGCCGGGTCATCGTTCGGAGGGAGATTCGTGCCCAATCAGGAGCGTCGAAGGACGCTCACGATAATGCAGTGAGTGCGCAGGCGAGCCGTTGGATGTTAACCATTTTGTTCTTAGCCCGGAGACCTTCTTCTACTTTGAAACTTTCCTCTTTTCCTGCCTCAGTCTCGGGCTAAGAACAAAATGGTGACGCTCCAAGTCCGGCTCGGATACGATAGCTTCGAAAGCCCATCGAACAACATTGGCGGTCGCCATTTCTTGGTCACGAAGGGCGTGATCACGAGGGAAGCGAGAGCCCTCGCGTCCAATACATGCTCAGAGCACATACCCGAACAATGGCGGTATCGCATATTTGGCGCAGCTGCTACAAGACCGCGCATTTTTGAAAATGCAAGGTTGGTGCCTCACCATCCCAGTGGGTTGACACTACGTGGAGGCAGGTAGTGAAGGCTGCTCCAGGTTTTATTTTTCTATAGTCGTTGACAGGTTAAGAATTCGGAGGAAGTTCCATCAAGCCCTTTCCATTTTAGCGGAGCGAATGCTGGAGAGGAGGCCGCCTCCTCCTCTCTAGTATTCGCTCTGCTAAAGTAGAAAGGGGTGAGAGGAGTTTCCACTGAACTCTTGACCTGTTATTGACTATAGGTGGTGCTAATTCATGGCAAACAAAGAAATAAAATTAAAAAAAAAATATTTGCAATAATGTATGCCAGAATGATTGAATAATTGGGAGCCAAGAACCGAATTTCGCTTTAATGGATATCGTTAAAAATACTGAAGCTAGCGGCCCAGAATAGCGGTCGCTGGAGCACGGTTACACACTCACACAGTCAATGTAACAGGAAGTAACAAGTTGGGGGATCGGTGGCCGAGTGGGCTAGCGCACACCAGCTCGGAGCACGTGGAGCGAAAGCTCGCGCTGCAGAACCCAGGGATCCTAGGCTCAATCCCCACCCCTGCCCGTTTCGATCTGGATGAGCATCGTACTGGCGTGCGGTCGTGTAATCGCTACTGCGTGAGTTACGTTAAAGACCCCAGGCTAGCGGTTGTGCTGCACTGGCTACAATTGCTCATCTACAGCGAGTGACTCGATCGCAACTTTAAAATGGCTGACCAACGACTGGCTGTATAAATATCCACACAACCCCAATTATTATAAGTAACAAGTGCTGAGAGGAAGCGCGGAAGGCTGCTATGGCGGCGTCAAACCACCAGTTTTTTTTATATGAAGGCTTCGGCGACCTAGTTATTGCAATGTAAAAACGCGCAGTGTAAAAAAAAAAAAAAAAAAATAAATCGAGCGAAAACAGTACAGATTGCAGCGCTGTAACGGGTTCTTTATTCTCTTTTTCTGCGATTAGCGGGGCAGGTTTTCAATTTTAGCGACACTTCCGGAGTGGTCAAGCGAAAGTAACTCTGAAATGTTCAAAACGGCAAACTGAAAAATACACAAAAAAAATACAAAAAACACATACACAAAAACTTTACAACTTCCGCTCACTAATCTCCACTTTACTTGAAAATAACATCGCCTCAAGCTGATTGCTCTTCCAAAAAACACAATAAAAAAACGGTTAATTTACAGGGTTCGGCAGTATCGCAATACAAATATATTCCGATAGAATCTTAGAAATATTTTCGAATATCTGTATCTTTGCATTTTGATACAAGTCCGATGGCAATCTCCATCAACAATCTTTTGGATGAAAAAAAAACTTCTGGTTGAAATATGAAATATTTGGTTGAAATAAATCATGAAATAATTGTATCTACGTGTTTTCCGCTCCTGCTACCACGTCGAAAGAGGTTAGCAGTATGAATAAACAAAACAAAAAAAGTCTTTTCCTTGGCTGCTGTACACGAAAAATTGCATTCTGTACCGTGGCAGCCTTTCCCGTGACTGTTGATCATTTAAGACAGTGAAGATACAAAACTCATGAGAAGAAGAAAAACGGTAGGCAGATCTATTGTTAAATCTTACTTGGAAGTAGCACTTGTAAAATGTATGAAGGCGTCATAGCTCAAGACAGTATCACTTTTGTCGAGAACAACGATCTTCTTGGGAGCTTGGAAGTGGTCTGTATAATTTTAGTTTTAGGACAGGTTTGTTAAATGTCACAAAACTAATAGATGTAAGACATGCTCCCAGCTTCTCAACCGCATCCTTTTAAATAATCCAATTTGTACGCATTCAGCAACCCAAACGGTTAATAAAGAGAAAAATAGTTTTCGCACTTAAGCAATGACAATGTCAAAGAACTTATAAGTAAAAGCATCAATTAAACCCGGATCTTTTATCGGGCCACTACTATTTGTTTAAGACAGCCATATCAGGAGCCGGAGATTTAAGATGGGAAGTAAAATATTGTAGAGTCGCAGCTCTTAATACCTCACTCACACATAAATAAATCTTTGGTGCTCTGAATTAAACAATGGGCGCGCCATACAACCGAGCCACAGCGAGCGCGAGTTAGCTCGTGCAACTCTCGCTCTGGCTCGCTCAGCGGATCTCGGGAGCCGGTGCGCGCAACAATAAAAGAAGAAGAGATGCCTTTCGCCTAAGCTCCGGGCCGGGCGTCTCAAATTCTTTTCCGGCAACTTCCGAACACCGCCGACAATATGAATTGAATTGAAGTTTGACATATGAAATGTCGGGGAGGGAGGAGCAAAAGGTTGCCGAAGCTACCTGACGAGGCTCCATTCCCCTTTTCGGCGCTACAGCAGTCACAGCAGCAGTGTAGATGTCATAAAAAAAATTAAAGCTGAAAATATTTTCACATAGGCTGTTTTGACATAAATTAAACCCAAACAAAACACAAATTGAACACAAACATAAACCAAACACAAACTGGGATGATTTGCCTTAAATCAATTCATAAATGAATGCATATAATAGTAATCATCTGAATCTAGAGAGTATGAAGCAGCGGCCCAACATTTAAGCTGAGAGCGTAAAAATGTACTCTTTTATTTCCTTTTTAAAGCTCCGCAAAGAAGAACAGTTATTTATAAAATCTAATACTTCTGAAAATTTGTTTAAATATTCTGGAATCAAAAAGCTCGATTTCTGTGACCCGTAATTTGTGCGAATTCTCTCCTGAAGGAATAACTCATGCCGTAAATTATATGTCGTAATTTTCTTTGGATATATATCTAGAGACGAAGACTCGCTGTTTTTTATCTCTTTATAAATTAATAAGGCTAATTTGAAGTTATATTGTTGCTGAATTGTAAAAATCTTGTGTTTGGAGAATGAAAGAGCTGTGTGAGCGCAAAAATCTAAATTGTCTATGCATCTAATCGCTTTCTTTTGTAGGACAAGTAACCTGTTAAGATTCGTTGTTGCTGTTGTACCCCAGATAAGTAGACAGTAGTTTAGGTGAGAGTATAATAATGCGTAATATAATTGACGTTTTAACCAACATGGAAGAAGCAATCTAAGCCTGCGTAATATGCCAATAGATTGGCAAAGTTTTGAGCAGAGATGTTCAACATGACGCGACCAAGTCAGACTTTCATCAAACCAGACACCAAGAAATTTATGTGAGCTTACGTTTTCGATAATAGTTCCTTCAAATGTGATACTCATGTCATAACTAACCGGTTTATTTTTTGGTTTAAAAATAATATATTTTGTTTTACTAGCGTTAAGTTGAAGTTTATTAGACCGCAACCATAGTGATAAATTGTTTAGCCACTCATTCGACAGGAATTCTAGTTCCTCAAGTTCAAATGAGAAAAATACATTTGTATCGTCTGCGTACATGATAATGTCGAGGTGTTCGTGGCAGATTAACAATGTCATTTATGTATAGAAGAAATAACAGGGGACCTAAGATAGATCCCCTGAGGTACACCATACTCAATAGTTTCAAGCCTGGACTGCACGCCGCCATTTATTACCGGGTATACTGCGACCGTTCCGTTAGATAACTTCGAATTAGCTCCAACGCCGTACCTCTATAATCTCGAAGATACGATTATTCACTTAGAAAATGCCGATTTGGAATGATGAGAAGAAACTAATTCTGTACTTATTTAAATAGTCAAGCTTATGTGATAATTTCTGTATTAAAATATACAAAAACAAAACTGCATGCACGAACGTAACACAAGGATAGGACGTGTACAGAGTTCACCTGATTCTTTCTGGGGGACACATTTAAAAAGTGTCTAAAGGGAGACGAAATAAAGCAAAAACGAAACCGAGCACATCGTAGTAAAAAAACAAAAAAACATTAACACAATTTATAATCTATAGTCTTGGGGGCATGTCTTTATAAGTAGTTCAGAGTACAAATACCTGGGTATTATTTTAAAGCTGAATCTGAACAAAACCACATACGTAAATGGTCCGAGGACACCTCAGCACTTCTTATGAGTTGTGAATGTGAAAGCATGCTGCCTACGACGTACTGCTTCAGCCTCGCGTTGTCGAAGGGCCTCGTCCTCTTGCCCCCTGACACGCTTTGAATTGCGATCCGCTTGCGCCTCACGCTTTCGAAAGGCTTCATTCTGTCTCCTAGCTCGTTGCGCCGCTGCACGTTCCGCCCGCCGTGTATTCGGAGACTTGACAACGATGGTGGATATCGCTGCCTGCCTCCTCGCTCGTTGTGCTGCGTGATTCCGCTCCCTTAGTTGGTCTGCGGTATACTTGCGTGAACGGGCAGGTTTCGCTACTGCCGAGGTTGCGGCCGCCGACGATGTAGATGCTTGAGGAGCCGCCATGTTCGTCGGCGTCGAGAGGAGCAGAAGCGCCAAGCGCGCTCTACCGTGTTCCTTTTACCCGCGCGGGCCCGCAGTGCCATGGGGTGGCGTTCCTGAAACTATCACGCGCGCCAGCCAATGGGAGCCTATCCATCAAATTGCTGGTATACAGACGACAGGCTCCGCTCTATTGGAACAGAGGAGTTGAGGTGCCGTTTGGCGCGAGCTTCAAAAGCTTATAGCGCCGGTTCGCTCCATGGGACAGTTAGTGCTTTCGGATTAAAAAACGCCTGCAATAAGGTGCTAGACACATCATAGACTAACCGAAGTAACATCTTAAAGGTAAAACGCATTTGAAAAATAATTAGATAAAGGAATATAATGGGCTCTTTTAAAACAAAGATCCTCAAAATTCATGAACTGTGTGCAATCGAATTGCATAGCAGCGATTCTTACGTCAGCGCACAATCACTGTCATTATCAGATAGAGAGTTTGACTACTTAAAAAATACATGAGTCAGGCCCCATTAGATTGTATTTTCATTCCTTCAATAGGTTTCACAAGCACGTCAATTTGGTATTAATGTATCTATGCGCTTTATCTGTAATTAAAATTAAGCTGAAGGTTACGGCGCGTCTTGTTTTTACCTTCTACTTCGTCTGGTTTTTTGAGTTTTACCCTAAAGGGAAGCTGGATGGTTCTGTAATTCGAGCAAAGACACCTACATCGTTTTCATTCAGCCTCCAGGTCATGGGGGGACCGAAATTATTGTTCAATTTGGTGCATCAAGGCTACAAAAAATCATTTTGAAAGTAACGCCGAAGCTTCTCCTTTCCAGAGCCTTACGTCATGAAAAACCTTTACGGAATTCCTGCTCTCGCGGATCTTCAGACTCTATCAAAGTCATGCACGCGCACCTTTGCAATTTTGAATAACATAAAAGATGGTCACTACGGGTGTCAGAGTGGGGAATAAACCTGGTAAGTTTGTAATTGCATCGCTGCCTACAGGAGCGACACGCACTGGTTGCCGAAAGAAAATTTTATGACGTAACAAGGGGTTGGAGGTTCTTTTATTTTTTCGCGTTTAATTACATCTTCTGGAAAACGAACGTAATATTTAGATTCACGGAATAAATATACCCTAGAATTCACCTCTATCTCGTGTTTTCTTTCAAAAACCCCTTGAGCTTCCCTTTAAGATGAATTCATGACAAAGTCGGCCAATTAGCCATTATAATTTGGGAATTGCGGACTTGCCGGTCCTGCGCTCACATGAATATCCAATTGCTCACTGTTATTATCAACGATTTAACAGAAAAGCATATCTTGGGAGTTCTGTACCCAACAAAACATCTACAAAGTAGAAAATATCCCATGTATAGCTCTGCAGTTATTTTCAATCGCGAAAAACTGACATATCTCGACTGAAGCTCACTGCAAACCTCCCTATCAGTTGTAAGTGGATGTCGACTTACGTTTTGTGTGCATAACTTCGTTAAAATTGTCAAATATGCTCGGTAAAACAAACAAACAAATATTTCGACTAAGAACAAAACAAAACTCATTGATCGCTTTACCAAAACCTATTTTAAAACTAGACTAAAATTAAAAAAAGGTTAGACTAATGAAACCGCTTATCGTCGAAAGCTGCAAATAGCGCGAACGTATTCGCTTTGCTTGATAGTACCCCCTCGGTTCGAGTGCACTATTACATTGAACGTGATTACCCTTCTGCTTTGGTCTCAGAACTGACGCTTTGGTTTATATAAATACAAAAAAATACGTCCCATCGCCAATTATGCTGACTACGAGATAACTGCCCGATGCACCGAAAAATAAAAAAAGTTTAGATATGAGTCTGACGGTAGAACTTAATGAAGCGTTCTCCGTGTTTTTACGCGGCTAGACCGAGACACCAGCAAACGTACAAGCAAACGATCCGGGTGCAATCGACCACGAGACGCCGAGCATCCCCCAAGCGACGAACTAATCCTAAAAGAAGCGCCGTGGCCTGGTTCAATACTAAATGCCGAGATTGGTAGGTTTCCGGTCGATGGTTACGGTCGTTGAAGATCTTTTTTTAGTTTATCTTATCTGACTTTTTTAAGAAATGAGAAAAGTTCTTTATAATGCAAAAAAATACATTAAAATGCTTCCCCGCACGGCTCCTAGGCAGTGCGGCAAGGCTATAACGCCGTGCGTTGTGCGGTTCAGGCATTGGAGCTCTCGCTTAGTTGGAGAAGGAGGGGAGGGGAAGAGGGCTTGGGAATTTTTCGTGGGCTCGAAGAATTCAATATGCAAGATCTTGGTTAATGTGCCATTATCGTAAATTGATAAAAAAAGGTAAAAGATTGAACGTATGTAACGACTTTAAAGCAAAATCAAACATGTTTGTTTAATATTGAAAGCCATAGAAACATACCGTTCGGGATATGATTGGGAGTAACTGATATTTTTATTTAACTGTTGTTATTTTGCGGTTTGATTTTGTACTCAGTATAAGCGGAATGTGGCTCAGGAATAATTTTTATCTGATCCCAATACTGTTGTTAGTAGTAGTAAATGTAATTTTGCAGTATGTTTGTACGGCCGGAAGTTTGTCTGCCACAATGGGAGTCCGGTGTCTCGGCTATAGACCGTTTTACTGAAAGAGGACGAGAGAGAAAAGGGGAAGGGCTACCGGCGCTTCCCCGCTTGCTGGAGCGCTCGAAAGAGTGAAAGTCCCGGATAAGAGGCTTCGCTGGTGTTGGGTGTATGCATTGCCCGAACTTCATTCGCGCTTTGTTCTCGTTTTCCACACCCAAACGTAATTAGAGCCACGGGCTTTGATGGCGACAATCCCCCGGTCATTGAGACACCATTGCTCGGTCATAGGGTGCACGTATAACGACAGAAAGCGTTGAATACTGTCCGACGTAACTATATAGATTGCACGGAACCCGGCAAGGGCGGCTGCAATGTCTTTAAGCTCTATCGCTTTCCACATGACTCCGATCTCTGACGGCAGTGGGTTGCTTCCGTAAACCGAAAATACTTTGCCCCAACGCCATCCTCTTGACTGTGCTCAGAACATTTTGTGAATGGAGCGTGCACCAAATGCTGTACCGTGGATGAATATAGGGTAGGCTCGCCAGGTGCGTTCAAGTTTTGTCGTGATAATTGCTGTTTCAACTTGTTACTTTTTGTAACTGAATTTATCTATGATATTGATATTTTTAAGTGGTGACACTGACTTGATTTTATCATCTACAACACTTTGTTGAAGGCTGCATTTCCGCCACCGGTGTGGCTGAAAAATTTAGAAAAGTTAGTTCTATCGGAGTTCCTGAGTCGCGATCTCTGCGCGATACCAGAGAGCCGTGAACCATGTTGACCGTCACAACGCGACTAGATCTTTATTTTCGAAATTAGTCATAATGTAGCTGGAAAGACACCTTCAGTTTCTGTTACTGAAAGTCGAAACATGCTCATGCATCGATTTCGAACCGTTGATCAATGATCGATTCGCTCCGGAAATAGGCTCTATCTCGACTTTGCCGTTTTTAGTTCTCGACGAAAGACACACTTGTCAACATGGGATCCTCAAATAAAACGTTTATAAACACCTTCAAGCTGGGGTGAGCTGCTTCTGATGGTTCCAAGCAATGTTTATAAATGTTTTATCTGAGGATCCCGTGTCAACGAGAGTGCCTTCTGTCGAGAACTGAAAACAACGGAAGTCAAGATGGGCCTATTGCTGGAGCGAGTCGATCAATGATTCGACGATTCGCAATCGACGCATGAGCATGTTTCAACTTTCAGCAACAAACAATTAAGTTTTTTTTTACAGCTACAGTACGTATTAATTTTGAAAATAAAATGGATCTATAGCGTTGTGACGGTCAACATTGGTTTAGGACTCTCTGGTATCGCGCAGGAGATCGCGATTCGGGAAATCAATAGAACTAAATATTGATAATTTCCAGCCACACTCGGCGGCTGAAATGAGCCTTCCACCAAGTGTTGTAGATGATAAAATCGAGTCAGTGTCACCACTTCAAGATATAAATATTAATATAAACTTAATTACAAAAATTTACAAGCTGAAACAGTAATTATCAGGAGAAAACTTGCATCGCACCTATGCGAGCATACCACATGTTCATCGGCGGTATACCAGCGTTCGATGGGCGCTCATTTCACAAAATGTTTCGAGCACGAAGTCAAGATGATGACGTTGAGGAAACGTCTTTTGGTTTACGAGACGCAACCCACTGCCGCCGAAAATCGGGGTCATGTGGAAAGCGCTGGAGCTGAAAGACATTGCAGGCGCACTTGCCGGACTCCGGGAACGCGACAGAACAGCACACGACAAAACAGCACGCGACAAAACAGCACGGTCAAAACAGCACGCGTCAAAACAGCACGGCGTCAAAACAGCACGGCGACAAAACAGCACACGTCAAAATAGCACGCGACAAAACAGCACAGCGTCAAAACGGCACAGCGACAGAAGAGCACGTGCGAAAACAGCACGGCGTCAAAACGGCACAGCGACAAAACAGCACGTATATAGCAAGTTCGAGCGCGCTTTTCACCTATCTCTGCGCGACTAATTTCGAACCTCCTTGACCCTTTCATTTATCGACGCTATAGGTTATAAAGGAATTTATTGCCTATTTCAGTGCTTACCAAACTCCGCAACCCGGAGACACCCCCATGTTTTTCACGAGTCTACAAGAGTCAGTTTCAATGATGCGTACTAGCGTCAGTCAACATAATAAAATGTATGCTGAAGCTAGCTAAACTGAAACCCATAAAAAAAAATACTGAGGGCAGAAATTGCTTTGCGACCCCCTATTGGATCTGTCGGACCCAGTTTGAAAGGCACGGAAGTTGGTAGTGAACCACAATTTCTAGCACAACAGGAGTTACCGATCAGCATCCAGCTTAAAGCATTCCTGTAAGGTGACAGGCGGAAAGCTTTAAACAATTAAATGCAATAGTTCGAATTTCCTTTACAGCGAAGCTGTTGTTGGTACGTTTGTCGAATTTTTCCGTGTCGTGTATAGTCAGCAAAAAAAAAATGACCGCATCTCCACGTGGTGAATGATGTTGATTGGGGCGAAGCTCGGGTGGTGCTGATGATACTGATTTTGGTCATAGGTATTGCTGCTTGCTGTCGGCGTTGACGCTTTGCCGCCGCTTCCCGAGCTCTCAACTCCGGGTCCGCTTGGCGTTTTTGACGCTGCGCAGCAGCTTCTCGCGCCCTGGTCTCCGGAGCAGCTTGCTGTCTACGTAGACGCTGAGGCGCTGCATGCCGAGCTTTTCGGTCCTTTTCATTCATGGCAGTAGGAGAATGTGTGGTTTTCTTCTTTTTCTTTTTTAAGCAGACAGATGAGATGGCATCTCAGAACCCCCTACTCTTTTTTTTCTTCTTTTTCTTTTTTAATAACTTTTTATCTTTTTTTTTCAATTTTTTTTTTTGCCCTATTCGTGAGCACCTGATCTTACGAGCATAAGCCCGAGCAACCGACGCCGGCCTACGGCGGACGGCGGATGGCGGACGGACATACGGACATGGCTAGCCCCTAGGAGCTTCGCCTCTAAAAAAAAAAGAGTCAACGGTCAAATGTGTTCAAAACATCAATTGCCATTGTGTTCAACAGCTTCGCTGGCCAAACATGCTGCAGCAAGGATGAGTTTCAATCAAGTTTCGTATCCTAATTCAGATGTAGTAGGGATGAGTGTATCTTATTTGGCAACCGCTTAGTTTTGCAGCTGCAATTAACTGTGAACCTCATGGACGATTACATTTATAGCGGAAGCTGCAAAGTGAATGAAGACAATTTCTGACAGCTCCTTAAAGTTAGAGATGAATCGTACGCTCTTAACCTTTTTGTAGTTATGACGCTGACATAAAGGTCTTGCAGATAATGCGCCGCGTAATCGAGAGTTTGGGTATTTCCGCAGAATATCAGAAGAATTCCAAAGATCCTCACCTGGTGAATTCACCATCAGTCCTTCGCTAAAGTGCGCGATATGTCCTTCTTTGGTTTGGCACGTAAATTCCCAGAGGCTACTTTAGCAGCATATTTATACTACCAAAAGTCTTCTGGCTACCGATTAACATCCACGATAGAAGCAAAAACAAGCTTGAAGACAGAGGCAAGAGTAAAACTTATGTCCTCAAGAGTACGTTTTATTTGACTCGCTCTCTCCTTTAAAATTCAATTTATATGGTGTAGGAATGGGGGAAAAAACGCACTGAGTACACTCCTTGCAAATTTCTGGACTTTGATATTTGCCTTTCTGACTTAAGTGGTAGTGATGCTCATGTTCGTCCTGTGTACAAATACGAGCACACGACGATAATGACAGATCACGATAAGCCCCAGTGCGTCTTGCAGAACAGGTCACGTCGGCTGCCACAGACAGAAGTCATTGTTGTCCGTCCTCCCTTTCTATGTATCTTCCTCATGTTTAACTACTGTTACCATTACCAACACGCTCATTTTATACTTAAGGAAACCAGTACCTGGTTTACTCACTAGACATTTTAAACAAATTTAACGCTTTTAAATATTGCATTTTTGTCAGTATACTGCTTTTCGTCAATAAACCGAAAAGAACCGAGAAGTTTATGAGTCTACAAATATTCACCGCAATAAACCGAAAACTTCTATTTGGCATAAAAGCCGAGAAAAGTACGCCGAATGTCAAAATAATAAAAACCGAAAACGCCAAACTCTAGCTATAATGTCAATGTCCTGTTTTGACGCTGTGCTGTTTTTTCGCGGAGCTGTTTTGACGCCGTTCTCTTCGGTCGCTGTGCCCTTTTGACGCTGTGCTGTTTTGTCGCTGTGCTGTTCTGACGCTTTGCTGTTTTGACGCCGTGCTGTTTTGGCACGTGCTCTTCTGTCGCTGTGCCGTTTTGACGCTGTGCTGTTTTGTCGCGTGCTCTTTTGACGCGTGCTGTTTTGTCGCCGTGCTGTTTTGACGCTGTGCTGTTTTGACGCGTGCTGTTTTGACCGTGCTGTTTTGTCGCGTGCTGTTTTGTCGTGTGCTGTTCTGTCATGGTGCCCCGGATTCCGTGCAAGCTACATAAATCCTCGGACAGTATTCGACACTTTCTGTCGTTATTCGTGCAATCCTATGACCGAGCAATGATGTCCCGATGACCGGGAGATTTTCGCGATCAAAGCCCGTGACTCCAATTAAGTTTGGGTTTTTTAAAAGAGAAAAAAAAAGCGCGAATGAAGTCCGGGCAATGCATACCCAACACCGGCGAAGCCTCTAATGCGGGACCTTCACTCTTTCTACCGCTCCAGCAAGGGGGAAAGGGCTGGTAGCCTTTCCGCTTTTCTCTCTCACACTCAAAATGGCGCTACCCACAATAAAATGGTCTATAGAAGTGCAATTTAGCCAGTGCAGCAAAACCGTTAGCCTGGGGTCTTTCACGTGCACTCACGCAGTGTGATACACGACCGCACGCCGGTACGATGCACGTCCTGATCAAAACGGGCAGGGGTGGAGATTGAGGCCAGGATCCCTGGGTTCTGCAGCGCGAGTTTTCGCTCCACGTGCCCCCGAGCTGGTGTGCGCCACCGTTCATGGTGAGCAAATTTAAATTTGCTGGTGACGGGTTTCTTTATGGAGACGTTTGTTGTATACCGAGATTTTGCTATCCAGAGACCGGCGAAACAAGCGTGCACCTTAGTACCACCACCACATGCCGTGTCGGTGCTTGGAGGCATTGAAAAATAAGTTTACTGTTTTGAAATATGCAAGAACAACAATATACTTGTAGGAGATCCTTGGAGATGGGCATGATTGATAAGTTGATTGCATACACAGTGCTAAAGACGCTTCTATTGGCGAGGAATGCTTCCAGTACGACGATGCGCTATGGCGATCTCGGTGCGAGTGGTGTAGAACGACCCTCTGGAAGCTTCGAAGATTTGAATGGACCGAAACGGCGATTGCTTTGGCAACGTAGACAGATTAGCCAATCGCCTTGCGAGGTTTTGCTCGTCTGTATGTTAGTACCTGTTTGTGTCTGGCTAGCAGGTTTGGAAGGCAACGGCGCTACTTTCCCGGGATCCAGTGACTTTAGTGTCGGCTAGCCCTCTCAGCCATCGATCCCCCTTAGGGGTACAACGATCATAAAAGAGAGCATGAATTTGAATAAAGAATTAAAATTAGCGTAATGCAAGGATGCCCGCGAGCTGATTAAGTACCGACTTTTTTAAACCCTGGAGAGTAGGGAAACAGAACGACAACATGAATATTCCAGTTCTTACTTATATGATTAATTTACTAGATCTTTAAACGCTTGAAGGCAGGCGCTCATCAAAAAAACGTTGAAGTTTTTGTCCAACTTATATACCGCTTTAACTCAAATAAATCACTCGGTTAACGTCACTACAGTGTCGCGGGCAAATACAGCCTTTAACAACGAAAAAAAATCAGTGAGTCTTAAGGTGCGTTTAAATTTTCGTTTTATCCACAGAACGATGAGTGCGGGAAATCGGTTGTCGAAGATTACTGTTGATATTTAAAAATTTCGAAACATACCTCGCAAAATTCGAGAATTGCGCCTCTCTGAAAATATTTTGTTACCGAGGAGAACTGTATCCTTGCTAGGTGATATTCCGCATTTACACGAGTAATATCCGCGCTATTTGTGAACAAGGCCCTTGCGTCAACTTTCCCGCAAAGCACAAATACAGCCAGTCATCGCGTTGCGGATAAATAACATAGCGAATAATTATACTTCGTTTTCACCTTCCGTCAGACGCAGCGGATGCTACGAGGAAACGGGACCAATCAAGCAGCGTCAAAAGTGCAAATCACTAGGCTTGTTCTGTTTATGATTGGTTCAGCGATGAAAAACACAGACAGAACCATTACGAACACCATGATGGTGCCCTTTGACGCTGCCTGATTCGTCATATAATCTCGTAGCATCGGCTGCGTCTGGACGGAAGGTGAAACGAAGTATAGATCGAGAACACGAGTCTCCATACAAATGCAATCTTCACAGATGGTATCTTCGCGCGAAGACGTTATCTTTGTCCTGTAAAACGCTGGAATCATGCTGTCGATCGCGGTGATTGGCAATCCGCGTGCACAACGAAAAAGCGAACCCTCAGGTTTTCTTCATAAACAATGGGGCTATTACTCGAGTAAATACGGCATCGTTCTCATGCCTTGTTGCATCGCTCTTTCTAATGTTTTCTCTAGGGTGTCTTTTATATTTTTTTCACTCCTGCTTGGACTCGAGATGATTCCGCAGTACTAATGAAATAAATAAATGCATCCAAAATATAGGTTTAAACTTCAATTCAGCCGAAGCCTCAGCCGAAGTTCGGCTGAACTTCACTTCAGCCCAAGTTTAACTACGAGTCTGTAGTCGCTGACAAGTTAATAAACGGAAGGTGCGGCGAGCCCTGCACGTCTTATTATAGCCTCTCACCCATTGAGATTGCGGTATTAGCAGATAAAAAGACCGAAGGACGAATCACGAAGCAAGCAGCCTGAATTTAACGAGCCACGCCCAGCGTTCCCTGAGTTTAAACAAGTTTTTTTTTTTTTCAGTGTGTTAGAAATACGCTTTTCTAGTGCCGATCATCCGGGCGAATAATGCCCAGTCGCCGGGTTATGAACGCATCCGCTCCGTTTAATATTCCGCGAGATAGAGGAACTGCTCATGCGCACAGCGTGCTCCACAACACAATTCAGAGCTCAAGTTTGTCTGCTTCCTTTGCAGGGGTTCCAGTGACGTCAGAATGACACCGAGCTCGGATGGGCTTTAATTGAAAGGATAGTGGGTTGACCTCAAAGTAAGCTGACTTGAGGTCTACTCACTATCCTACAGTAAGAACGAATCTGAGCTCGGCGTTGTTCTGACGTCACAGAAACTCCTGCTCCAGAGGCAGACGAACTTGTGCTGTGCATAGGCTAAAAACGGCAGTGCAGAGGAGGCAATTATTAGAGTGGTCGATTTTCTTTACTCGTTTTCACCTGAAGAACGAAGCAAGTGTCGCGCATTGGTTTTCCTTCGCGCGAAGTAGTTCTTACAAGATTTAATTGTCGGAGGAAGAAGCGATGCTTTTGGCATTTGAAACGTGTACATCTTGATGAGATAACATAAATCTAATCTAAAACTCACGTGCAGTGCGCCTAAAACTTAACGCCGCCACGCCATCTGCCGCTTGTGAGAGTCCCTGCAGCGGCCGATTGAATTATCTGAAGAATGTTTGGGGTCCCGTTTTCTATCCCATTTTGAGAAGGCATCCCTAATTTTGTAATGACAAATTTAACAGTATGTAGCCGACACGAGCTCAGTGTTTGGGAAACCCTGTGGCGGCGTTGAGTTTGCGGAGCACTGTACATCTATCTGAATTCTCCACAAAAAAGGGGAAACTAAAAATGCTCCTCAAGGAGCCAAACCTTTTTTTTTAATATGGTTCTTAATGTAAGAACGTGTATAAAAACAATCGTTTTTTTCCATCTTTTTTTTGTTAAGTAGCCGGATTTCTTGTTACGATAATGCACAAAAACAACCCGAAAAATGCCAATGCCTAAAAGAAACAAAAATAAAAAGTTTTGATTTAAAGATAGTCTACGACTCTAACAAGGTGTAAAGTTGGGCGAGTTGGTTGATGGTCATATTGAATGGGTTAAAACAGCGCAAAACGACGAAGGACCAGTAAAAAGAAACACACAGACACAGCGCTGTGTCTGTGTGTTTCTTTTTACTGGTCCTTCGTCTTTTTGCGCCGTTTTAACCCATTCAATACGACTCTATATTGTGAGCATGACGTTTTACCTTCTTGCGTAATGATTGCGGGACATGTCATATACATAATTGGTTAGAACTAAATTAGGGTTCTGCGATTCAGGATTCGAATCAAAAAGTGCTGCATCGCTTATAGATTTCACGGTAAAAAAAAGAGGCAATGTTTTACTGCCTTTTTTTTACAGCGCTGAAACTAATTAAAAAGAAGGGCATGCAACCAAGCCTTTATTGGGAACCTGACGTTTCGAAGCCTGCTTGGCCCCTTCTTCATGGGTGACTTCGGCAATGGCCGTCGAAGAGCTGTATATTCGTTTTCGGTTTGTTTTGAGGTGGTGATTTTCTTTTTGACTTAAAATCCTGTAGACTTAGGTGGATCGTGAAGCACTGAGGAACCTATTTGTGTTTCCTGGCGTAGTCTGTATGGGCAACTATTCCTGGAACAGTGTCTGTGAGTGGTTAGTTTCAAGGTTGAGAATCGGGGTGTTCTTAAAAGTCAATGTGGAGGTCCTTAACGTCGGAGTGCTCAGCAACAGCGCTGCGCCTGGGATCGAACGTTGCGAACGTCGTCTTGGTGCTGGCGGATCCATTCCTGAAAGTTGTTGATTTCGCCCGTGAATATGGCTGGACAATCCGCTCAAAGAATCCTTCAGAGCACACCTTGCGCTCTCCTTTTGTTGGAACTATTCAGAGTGCGCGAGGACACCGGAAAAAGGGAGCAAGCACACGACCAAAGCATTGGAGCTGCCACGACCTCGGCCGCTTGATCACGAGATGTGCACTACAACGAGAAGAGAAAAAGGAAGATGAGATGGCTCCAGAACCACGTTGACAATTCTGTACCCGATGTGGGACAATTAAATTAGTTTGTTTTAGGGGCGAAGCTCCTTAGGGGCTAGCCATGTCCGTATGTCCGTCCGCCGTCCGGCGTAGGCCGGCGTCGGGTGCTCGTGCTTCTGCTCGTGAGATCACGTGCTCACGAGCACGTGAGCACATGCTCACGTGCTCGTGTAGGGCAAAAAAAAAATGATAAAAAAATTACGAGCTCGTGAGCTCACGTGCTTGTGTAGGGCAAAAAAAAAAAAAAGAAACAAAGATGAAAAAAATGATGAAAAAAAATGTTGAAATCTGTTTGCGCAGCGACAGGACGAGTAGGGGGCTCTGAGATGTGGTAGTAACTCAAGACCTGGGGTTTCTGTCATGGATGAAACGTTGCATGTAGCCGCTCAACGTCTATACAGGAGAGGGCGCTGCGGTCAAATGCGTATATAATCGCGTTAAACTTTGCATGCATTGGCTCAACGTTTATAGACGAGAGGGCGCTGCGGTCAAATGCTCAAATGCGTATATAACCACGTTCCATACCACACATTCTCTTTCTGACATGGATGAAAACGAACGAAAGGCTCGGCATGCTGCGGCTCAGCGTCTACGCAGACAAGCACCACCAGAGCTTCGCCCCAACCAACATCATTCACCACGTGGAGATGCGGTCAATTTTTTATTAGATCGAAGCATTGAACTCAGACCAAAAAAGATCCGTCATCTTTTATGGGGGCGACTTTCGGTCGTTGCTCAAGCCGTCTATGTGTTTATATTGGCTTGTGGGCCACCTGGATCCCCATCTCTAGCAAGCACATGAGACAGCGCTTTCCGAGTTACTGCCATATTGGGCAACGCTGATTCGCGTGGTTTGCCGGAACTGCGTACTTGCCTTAGCTTGCAGGTGCCCATGACTTTGGCCCATACGGACTGCCCGTCATATGGGTCAAGGTGATCGGCGGTAACAATCAAAACGATCATGGTACTACGGTAACGCTAAGTTATAACGCTATTATAGTCGCATACGTAATCAACGAAAAAAAAAATAAAAAAAAATTTTGGCGTTTAAAGTTGGTATTACATAGTACTCCCGATTGCACAATATACATAAAACTTCGCTAAAAAGAAAATGATCTTAATATATGGGTATTAAACTCCATGATAAATCTGAGGTGCCCAAAATTTGAAGTTCACTATTTTCTGCTTGTTATGTTTTAAGTATTACACCTGTTTACAATCGATTGGAAAGCTTTTCTCCGCTAAGTGTACCGGGAAAATTTAATTCGTGCAAAACTGTGAATTAATTTAAGTTTGCTCTCTATTGACTGCCGCAGCAGCGTCATTTACGCAATACCGTTATCATGCGGCAAAGTGTATGTGGGACAGTCAGGGAGGTGTTTAAAAGTGAGACTCAGGAAACATGCACTATCCCTTAAATCTTCACCAGGGGGCCATCTAGCTGTGCATGTGCGGGACTGTGGATGCACCCCAATGTTTTCTGACACTAAAGTACTCAAACAGTTTCATGACCAAAGGACTAGAGAATTATATGAGGCACAAGTGATTATGTCAAAAGGGCAGGCCTGCATAAGTTCGGCATCGATAGTCCTGTCGGCTAAAGAGTTAGGTCTTTTGAAATGGTGTCCCTGATTTACATTCTTATTTCTTTATGTGTAAATACTGTCTTAGAGTTACCGTCATCGTCTTCTTTTACGTGCAAATTTTGAATGTCTCTTGTATTTAGTCTAATCGCTATACTCATGAGAATGAGTGAATAATATTATGAATCAGTTTTCAAATGAACAACACGTCAGAGGCTAATTACGTAGTTAGATAGACATTCCTTTAATTGAAGTTTAAAGATACCCGCAACATCTTTCATCTCCTTTACAACCTTTCAATTAAACTTCAGTTGTGAGTTCAGCGCATGTCCTGTCTATGTCTTTTACTTGTCCTTGTCCTTTGCGCTGTAGTGTGTATTATGTATAACCAACTAGCTCATGAGATTATTTTAGTTCGATATTTTAACATCTAAGTTTAGAAGCAAATTTAAGATGCACATTTGATCCATCCGAATATTATCTATACCTGCAATCGATTACGTGTGTATTTGATAATGCGTAATGATATCATTATCAGGTGTCAAAAAACAAAAAACTCGAAGTAACTATTAAACAGTGTGACTGTTTCGTCTAAATTTCTGACGATATCATCGTGAATAACACCCTAAAATGAGTTTTTTTTTTTGCCGTAGAGCATTTTCAAAATTTATGGGGGGGGGGGGAAGAATTATATAAAATTGTAGATAGTAACATTAATCTGTTTTTTGGTGTTTATTACATAATTTTTTCGGGGGATGGTGTTCTTACTGCGGCACGTTGGCAGGACGATTTATTAAAACGCAGACGTTTTCTTCTTTGTTTTAAGCTGTGTTTCATCAGTGTAATACTTCTGGTGATTCAAGGGTTTTGTTTTGTGATTTTTTGGACACGAAGCGGAACAAAGCGATGTTTAGCGGTATTTGCTTGTTTTTTAGAAACAGTCCATACGTGTTCTGCGTTTGTGGTTCCTAATAGAACATTCTGTTAAGAGTCTGTAACATGTAAATCTTACAAATCAGGTATACCTTCATCATTGGCTCGAGTAGAATGTGGAAATGTGGTCTTCGCTGATAGTTGCGAGGTTTAACCAACTAATTGGCGCAGGAAGCTTCATATGTCATAGTCCGATATGCCATCTGCTACTTCACATAAAGTGCTATGTTCAGCAAGTTGTTTACTTGTGAAATTTAAGTCAAGTACTTATTCTAAATCAATAATTATTCTATTAGCATCACCTACAACATGTGTAAGGTTGTGAAAAATACTACATCAAGGAGCGCTAAGGACGTAGTGTCCTCAAATCTTCCTAGGCGCATATTTTTCCAATCAATTGAAGGAAGATGAAAGTCTCCGGCAATAATTAACCAAGCTTTTTTTTCTTCATGCACACTTACTCAAATAGTCGTTAGGATAACAAAATATTCCACTCATGATTCGCGTGAATGATATACAGCACAGATGGTAAAGACTATGCTTTCCTATATAATTTTGCAAAAGAAGCTATCAAAACTTTCAACGTGAGACATCGAAATGCACTTTATGTAGTTGTTAACTAGAATGGCGAAACCCCCTCCCCGCGACCCACGATCTGTACGAAAAGTGGCAAAGGTTGCTGTAACAAATTCGTAATCTGTAACTAGATTGTAAAGCTACGTTTCAGTAACGCACACAACATCAGGATCGTGCTCTAAAAAGATAGCTGATTGTTAGACAGTTTTGTTAGGCGCACTACCGGCATTGAAGATAATTAAGGTCAAAACACCGGTGGGACGGCTGTTTGGTTGGGCCCGATGCTATGAGCGCTGTACTGAAGGAAACGTGGAACCGGCACTGTACAAAAGCGGCGTGCCAGACTCATCGTGGCAGCAAAACAGGTTGGTCATCGAGCGATAGTGTGTCGTGGACAAGGTGAACTTTAGCACTCCTTTATTATAATCTTATAAATTATAATCATATAATTTGCTATAAATATAGACACAAACATTGTGTATGATTATACAGGAATTTTTGTTTTTGCCGCTACATTTAGGAGAATTAAATTAGCCCGCAAAGATACACCTATTCGGGTCTCCCAGATAAATGTGGCGAGGAGATTGCGCGTTGCACATTTGCGCTACAGGTTTGTGTTACACATCTGACTTACACTCTTTCGTTACACTTTCTGGTCACACTTTCTTGGGACACGTTTTTGAAAGAAACCCCAGCCTTAAACTCATGTCGTGTGTAAAGCCAACATCTTCATTGAAACACACACACGCAGGAAGAGAAAAAAGAAGAAAAACCGACCCCAACGCGGAAGTGGGAAGGTAGCAGCTGCTTCGAGTAGACCGACTAAGTTGATTAGTGTCTCCGCGGAGCCAGAATTAAAAACAAAGGGCTTCAGCGTTAACCCGGAACGTGGGAGCACTTAGGAAGCACTCCTCGGGCCCGATTAGAATGCGCGACGGAGTCCTAACGGCGCACGAAGCTCCGGTCGTGCTACGCATTTTTTCTTCCTTCCTCCGACTACACTTCGTCCGAAATTATGATGGAGCGCGGTGGACGATGCGAGCCACCCGAACCAATCCAACGCCGCGTGATTATCACGTGACCTTCTGGAGTTGGCGCCTCTAGAACAATACCACGCGGCAATGACGTCACGTGGCTGCGGTGGCGCTGCTGTCGGAACGGCGCATGCGCAAATGTTTCACACGAAAGCCCAACCAGGCAGCTTCGAAAGTCACGCTGCTCGTCGTCTTAACGCGTTCGTGATTCCGCGCCTTTTTTTCGTGCTTGATTGGTGTAATTGGTGATTAGCAAAACGGCACAGGGACGACGCGAGCGCCGTGAAAAATGTATATGGTCACGTGATCTGTTCGCAGTGCTGGATTGGCTGGGAGGGACTCGTAGCGTCCGCTGCGGTCCATCGCAAGCTGAAGCGGGGTATGCAATCGGGCGTGCTCCACTTCGGTGAGCCGGTATACGCTCCATCTATTTCAGTCTTGGAAGTCGCTTCTGCGCGTACTCGGTTCGTTTGTTCTAACCGTGGAAGGTTCAGTGCGTTGCGCTCACGTTTGTTGAGAGGATCTGCTTCGCTTCCGGGGGCGGTTGGAGTGCGCGTCGGCGACGTAAATCGGGCATCTATACAAGAACCCATTTCGCTGTACCGGGGTGAATTGACTACTGATGATATCTCAGGCCTAACTAGCATGGTGGGATTTTTTTTACAATTTTTTTAGTTATGTTGTTAACCGCCGCAACTTTTAGCATGATTATTTTTTGCCGCACGAGCGACGTCGCAACTGCGCTATAGCGGATAAATTCGCAGCATGGGAACCAGGCATTTGTTGTCGTAAAGGGCCGCTGCAAAGATTTTCGCTCTTCGCGTAAATACCAGTTAGAATGAATCCCTGGTATTTATGACCCACGAAACACGCGTTATACTTTGTTTCAGCCCAAGTTCAGGCGCAGCCGACGCTGCGAGCCAATGGCACCAACACCGGGCCTTTTTGTGTGTGATTGGTTTAGAGATGATAGAACATCATGATGGTGCCCTTTTGACTCTGTCTGATTGGTCCTGTCAGCTCGTAGTATTGCCTAATCCTGGATGTAAGGTGCAACGAAGTAGTTTTTTTATTGTGCAATGGTAGTCGCCGAAAAATGAGCAGCGTTCAACCCCTCATTGCGCAGCCAGATCAAATGGCCACGTTATCTAGAGCCGATCATATGCCTCCAATGTTAATCATAGCCACGCGCTGGGGTTTGCAAAGAACCGGACACGCGTCGAGCTCCAGACATTGTTCGGGTTTGGCTATTTTCGTCACTGAAGCATTTGGGCACGAGCCACTAATACCCGAATGCTTGTCGAGCTCTTGATTATCGCTAGCCCAAATCGAGTGATCCCGCAATGCTCGTGTTCAGTTTATAAGCCGAAATAAAATATCGTCAGTGGGTGACAATTTATCGTCACGGGGACACTGCAACCTCCAAACCATGATGAAAAGCTCGTTGAAGGAAATAATAAAAGAAAACCCTCGGGTTTCTTCCCGAAACCCGATAAGACCGGAATAAAGAGGATAAACCTTTCCAAAAAAAGGGTTCCTTGCCGGTTCTATATTTAGCGTTCGTGTGTATTGCGCGTGATTTGCTCGCTTCCTGAAGCGATGAACATGCGCGTGCTGGGTTGACGAGATTGCACGCTGGGCTGGAGACTTTAAATATTGGAATGGTGTATAGACCCTTTCCGTGGCAAACGCCACCAGGCGGTGCTCCATTCTTTCACATCCCTGAGAACGTCCGGTCCTCAAAAAGACTGAACAAAGACAACCTTAACACCGCTGCTTGACTTATCGTTGAAACGTTTAACAATCGATTCTCCAGGGAACGCCAAGAGAACGACGAAGCCCGAGATTTATTCAAATTATTCGAAAAATCTTAAGAACCAACTTGTCTCCTCCAAGACTTTAAATTGTGCAGCCGAAGGCCCTAGTGAAATCTGCAAATTTTGGTCCGTGTAGCATTTATGCTTTCTAGCACTGGTGACATAAGCAAGCTCGACAGGCTTGCAAAGGCGGAGCGACCGGAAGCCACTTAAGACGCAAGCTGCGGTTCAATATTTGTAAACATCGCGGCCATAGCTGTGTGCGCGACTGCTGAGTGCACGCTGACGGCGTGCTTCCAGTGTCGTTTGGCAACATGCATTTCACACCATCAAAATTTCCGGTCTTATCTGCCTAATGATGTTAGCTTGATCTGAGCATGCGCTCTAAACATCGCCCCTCAAATATGCCGTACAGTGCATATCCCCTACTGGCTGTGAGATGTTTTGGTGGCGCCCACCTATGGTTTCCTCTCATGACGTCATTCTCATGCGAGCATGAAGTTGGATGGTGTTTGAAATTAGCATGGTGGAAGATTGAAATCATTGCGCTCTGAAACCAACACTGCCAACAGCGTCAAAATTGAGGTTCTTACATTACACTTATTTCCGTCGATGAGAAATCCTTTGCTGACGTCACAGTCAGCATTCGGCCAATGGCGGCAGGCCGACCACAGTAACGTTTTGAATCGCTCATGTCGCCAATGAAGCTCGTGTAAAATGAAAGATATTCCAGCTTAATATCATTGCACCACACTCTTAAAAAAAAAAGGTTCCAAAACGGGTGGAACAAGCAACTTTTACACCCTCAATCGGGTAAGGAAGGGAGTGCCTTGCTTATTACCTCCTCGAGGGAGACATACTCTAGCGTTCCCTATCACACTTAAAAGAAAGGTTACCAAAAGGACGGAATAATCAACTTTTACACCCTCAATGTGGTGAAGAAGGAAGTGCTTATTACCTCCTCGAGGGGACAGATACTAGCGCCCCTACTGGAAATGCGTTTTTAGAAGGTAATTCTTGCCCCACGTTACTCCCGTCGTTCTCTTTTGGATTTCGTTGGAGGTGGAACGCTGGTACTTCTCGCTTTTAGAAACCATGTTTTTGCGTAAAAACAAACGGAAGAAGCTCTTTTTGTATAAACTTTTATTGGAGATTAGTACAAAATGACAGGAGCGTGAAGTTTGCCTAAAGTTTTGTTTACATGGTTTTGCGGCGCATTTATATTTTTTTGGTTCAACCATGTCTCACCTGTTACTTTCAGGTAGCATGTCCCGACCTGGGTGCGTCCTGACTTCGGCGAATAATCGCAGCTCGCCCGCTTGGGAGACATGGGTTGGCATTCCTCAATCCCCTTCTACTGTATACGTTTCGGCGCCGAAAGGGCCGATCAAAGCCAAAATTGAATAGTAGCAGAAAACGCTATCGCATGCGATACTCTGGCTACTGCGAAGAGGCGCCAGCGTCCCATAATATTTAGAACGAATACGTGCAGCCTTGGAGTTCGCTGAGTGGTGGCTGCGTGATACATGGCGGTGATGCGATCGCGTTTAGTTTTGTTTACGGATACTGATGGGTGCCACTTTTTGTATGCCAGCTGCTAAGGAGTTTCCCAATGAGTATCCTAGTGACACTGAGGTAGCCCAAAGACGGTGTAAACTGGTTGACTGTTATTGCCCCTAGAAGAGGTAAAGTTACACCCTCGAAGCTTGCGCTGTCACTCCCAAGAAGGGTGAAACCTTTAACCCAAAAGTATACCCTATTACCTCTTAATGGAAGTAAAATTACACCCTTGACATAAAGGCTATTGCTCCCCATTAAAGAGAAGGTTGCCTCCCCAATGGAGCACAGGTGCACCCTGACATAGGGTGGAAAAGTTACTCCCAAGCGGAAGGGGTAACTTTGCTACCTTTTGAGACGAACTCCAGGGACAAGCAATTACACCCTAGAAGGTGCGACAACATGAACCTTTTTTTTTTAAGAGTGCACCCCTCTTGCTGTTTTATATAGATCGACCGCTGAGAGAGAAGAGATATCGGTGTGATATTATATTTTCTTCGGCAAACGCCCGTGAACCCTGCACGCACTTTAGCTGCCGCCCACGTGCGTCACTGCAATTTCAGAACGACGGAAACCGCCCTGTTGTAATAAAATCGCACAACGTTAAACGGGACTCAATTGTTTCAGTCTTAAAACAACTGCTATGAAACAATGCTCACCGGTATGGCGACCCCTTAATGACATTTGTACAAATTACAATACGACCTGCACATGCACTATAAAAAAACATTTTTAAGGCCATGTATTAATTTCTTGTTTGGAGTAAATGCTCGTTGTGCCGCAACTCAGTGCGAACGAATTGGTTTCGCTACACAGGCTCCCATCTAGAGCAGACAAAGTACCAGGAATTATCGCACGATTTGTGAGTCAGAGCACCCGTGATCTGTGGCTGGAGAATAGGCTAAAACTAAAGGGCAAGGACGGAAAGACGTATCTCACGAAAAACCTGACAAAGCACAACAAGAACTTGCTCTGGGCCACGAAACAATGGGCCAAAATAACGGATTCAAGTTTGCCTGGCACAGGAATGGAAAAACGTTTGTTCGGAAACAGGAGAGAACGAGCGCCATTCCTATCATCTACTGAGAATGACGTGCGCGGTCTTTCTTAGAATGATCACGGTCAAGGTCGTGATTTGTTCTTTGTCATTTCATTTTTCATTGCCAGTGAAGACGTTGTACTCCCGCGAAATTTGAAACGTTATCTGGGTGAAAATTGTATTTTATTCATGACATATTTACATTTAAATGTTCAGTCATCGAAAAATAAAAAAAAGTTGTCGATCTTGAGTTGCTTTGATGAATTTGGTTTTTCTTTTGAAACAATAATGCTTGCAGAAACTTGGCATACGAATGACAGTGATGTATTAAGATTGCCAATGTACTGCTCATTCTATATTAATCGTACTGCGGAACGTGGTTGCGGTGTAGCCATTTTAACGAAAGATTCTCTTTGTGAGTTGGTAAGCGATATCAGTTGTATTACACAGTATTACGAAATATTTTGTTTGCGTAGCAAGCAGAATGTTTTTGCTGCAGTATATTGACCCCCAAACGGTAACATTGAAACCTTTTTTCGATTTTTCGAATTTCTTGGGTATTCGTTAACCAGCAAGAGTATAATGTTGTTTGCGGTGGTGACTTTAATATTGTTGTGTGCACGGATACCACTATTAAAAGAACATTAGACTTGATAATATTGTCACGAATGACAAGTGATGAGGCGATACTGACTAAATAAACGAAATGTTTAATGGGGGCGAACTTGTGCCCAAAAATAAAAGGGAAAAGAAAGATAACAGGAGAGCGTCGCGGGCGTCGAAGGCGGCGAAGCAGCAAGATCGAACGCTGAGGCGAAACTGACTTTGGCTCGCCTCGCGAAACCCCTTATGTACACGCGTGGGCTTCTGGAATAATCGGCGTGGAAGGTTCGACGCGTAGAACTTTCGGGCCTAGAATAAACAATAATGTTCTCGAATTCACCAGAATAATAAACTGAAAGTATAAACAAAATTCGCGGAGCCCCCAGGAATCGAACCTGGGCCTCCGCACGAAAGTCAAGCGCGGTAACCACTCGGCCACGCACGCGCTTGCTCGCCGACGCGCGTGGCATTACTCCCCCCTTTAAAAAGGCATCGTCTCGATGCCACGTGAAAGGCAACAGAACAGAGCAAGACAAACAAAAGAATGAGAAAATACGGAAGCTGGCAAAACACAATCCTATCAAGCGTTGCACGCGTTGCTGAGCAATTGTTATCACCAGACCAACACAGATTATTTTCCGCTCAGAAACATTAATACACCTGGTTATAACAAACTTCTCTAACGATTGCTTAAAGGCTGGTGTCATCGGTTGTGATCTGAGCGACCGCCTTCCCTTATTTATTTCGGTTAAGAGTATTCAAAACAAATAAACTTGATAGTTTTAGAATTGCTGTCACTAATAAAAACTAGACCAGTGTATTAAATGAAGATACAGCCGATGGGGCTTACAACGCTTTCATAGATTTACTTGTGGATGTATACAAAATATACTTCCCCTTCAAATCAATTAAAACAACCAAATGCGTAAGAAAACCTTGGATAACGCCAAATGTATTATCCAAGATTCACACCAAAAATGTTTTTTTACAGCCGATTTGCTAAATCAATAGACGAGAAAGACATCAAAATATTTAAAATGTACCACACTCTCAGAAAAAAAGGGTGTATGTGGGTGTATCGCGCACCTTACACCCCCCTTCGACCGGAGACACCCGGCGAGCGTACTCGCACACCCATCACGCGAATCCTCCTCTCCCAAAGGAATCGGCGGGCGAGGTAAGGGTGTTGCCAGGTGCACCATTACACCACCACCAAGCCGGATATAAGGGTAGGAGGGGGCATGACGTCAGCCGCGTAGCCTCCACAAGCCATGCTCCCTTGACGCCTCGCCTCTTTCCCATTTTCCTCCTTACTCTCCTCACTTATCAGCCCATCATGACCACATCACGTGACCGTAGCCAGCCTTCGTCTAGCCTTCGATCTAAAAAAACCTACCGGACGGAGCGCGCTTGCGCGCGCTCCGTCCGGTAGGTTTTGTAAACTTTGAGAAGGGGGGGGGGGGGACCGGGAAGCGTTTGCTTGGAGTAGGAAATGGGGATTAGGCTTTAGCGGTTTGGAGGTCGCCATGTGTGTTGACCTTGGGGTTGTTGTTGTTCGGGTGGTCGGATCCCTTTCCGAAAGTGTTGGAGCCGGGGAGTGGCTCAGGCTGTCTGGAATGAACGTGTTGCCCATCTTGTTTTTGCATTTGAGTTCTTTTTGACCTTTCTCTTTTCCTTTTGTGTGAAAGTCTATTTATTGGTATGCTCATATCAATAAAATTCAGCTGCGTTTGAGATTTCGTTGTGTTTGTCCGTTTTTTTATCGTTCCCCATCTCAAGGTTTACAAGGTGTCGAAGAAATCCTTCTACAATCAACCATCCATCTCGCACGTGACATGATCACGCGCACCAATCGCCAGAGAGATCTGCGGTCACGTTGGGCACAATATCGTTTGAACTTTTTATGTCTAGGCTTCACCAATATTGCAGCGTGCCCCCTCCTAGTACTTATAACCTCCTTTACCACCACGCATAACAACCGGTTAGCAAGACGGAGCCGTATGGATTGAATCCAGATGGATTTTTTGAAGGCTCCTTTTACTTCTCATATAATTAGAAAAAGTTGCCAACATATATTTTGTTGTGTATTTATTGCACCACAATATTATGCCGTCAAAACAGAGGCCAAGATATGCAAAGCTTTCCTGCGACGAGAAACGCTCGTACGAAAAAGAAAAAAGAAGTAAGAAATCCGTATTCACGAAGCGAAATGATCGCGAGTTTTACGTAACTTACGAAGGTATTCCAAAACAGCTCCCGAGCTATCTTCCGCACTTTTTTGCAGTCGACATGTCCTGGTCGCTCGCATCTTGCCGCGACAAGCGACGGAAATTTTCTAAATAGTCTTCGACTTCGGGCGCGTTCCGACTTGAAGTAGTGAACGGAAAAAAAGAATTTCAACTACACGCCGATGATTCCCGGAAGCAGTCGCAGGAGCCACTACGACCGCGCCCACGTTATTCGCTAAAACGTCGATTCGCTCAGATGTCGCTGTTTGCTAAAACGTCATCTGCTCATGTGATATGGACCCGACATAAGGAGCC